>JAGJTL010000183.1:2856739-2904783 GCA_022063505.1 Calosoma granatense | reverse complement strand
CTTCCCTTCAGTGGAGTCTCATTATTTTTGTTATTAATGTACTTGGCTACCAGTTCTAAAATGCTATATAAAATTCACAAAGACTTTCATTTCTCAAGCTTGCACTTAAAATGAATTAATATTTAAGTAATAGAAAACTGAACACTTAAAATCTATATGAACATAGAGATTTGAATATGAAATACCATCGGAATTTTATTTTTAGTTTCAATAAACACCAAGTGAGCAGACGATAGACATGAAACTAATGTAGCCAAATCAAAACATTTGAAAATTAATTGAAGCTGTCTGTTTTAAAGCGGGAGACCGTAACGTATATACAAATGTGTATAAACAAACATTGTTTAACATTATTCTTGAACGTGTTTTGATGTACAATCTAAATTGGTCCATTAGCCATATTGTAAATTGTTAAAGATGAAAGTATCCATTGTACACGTTAACACTTCGTTTAGTAACGAATGTAGTATATATAAAATGAACTGTCACTAGTCGCTAGGCATAGTTTTATAAAAAACATTCCCTCCCACTGCTCACTAGACGTTACTGGAGAATCTATCGAGCCGGATGTGAAAAAATTTCCTCAGTTCATCACAGAATGGCCTTAAAAATAAATACACTTCTTGACTGTGAATATTACATAAATGCAGGTTTCACTAATAAATAGATTCTTCTTGGCATTTCATTATTATTTGCTTCTGTCCCTGACATAGCACAGAGCTGGGAATTTAGTTTCCAGAATGAACGAAACAAAAAAATGAAATTGAAACTTGAAACTGTTGAGATAAATTGAAGCATAAAATTCGGATTGGTGTTTTGTAACGGTAATTAGTGTCGGAACGAATGGACACGATAAGTAACAATAGTGAATCGTAGATCAATAAATGCTGTATACAATGCAAGTGAGTCGAGCGCCGAATATAAACTACCTATTCATCGCTACTTCTCTGTGGGATTATATTCCAAAAGTCAACGTAATTGCAATGAACTAGTGCACTGCTATAATGATTCGTTATTACTTCTAGTCTGTCATACTAAAAGCAACTATGGATTGTGTAGCACGACTGATGTTGGGGAGGATGTATATTAAAATAAGGTATCAAAGTCAATTCGAGAATAATTTCCTTAGATGTGTCGAACATTTGACATGCCTGTCGACAAAGAATGCGTTGCATGCGCAAACATTCTTTATTTGCGTGTGTTATGTGTGTGTGTGTGTATTGAAATATAATCAGAAATGTTGCAAGAAACAATATTGGAGTATTGTTATTTATTTAATGAATTCATTTATATTATAAATATATATGAACAAATAAAACATATTTTGATGTATTTTTTTAACTATGCTCCTATAAAAAATTGTAAAGCTGTATGTATGACAGTGGAGTAGGCAACGAATGGATAATTTCGCATAGTATGTAGGTGGATACTGCTACTGGCTACCCTACCCTTGGCAACCGTTACTGGTTGCGCTTGTACTATAACAGCCGCGCATAAATGCACGCTACAGGGCAACTCACGAAGCCCGAATGCTTATTTTTTGATAAAGCATGAGAAAATTGCACTCTTTTGTTTGGGATAATGTGGAAATGCTGTAGTGAAACATGGTATATGCTTGCAGCAATAAGCCACGTGAGCAAGCACTGTTATAGAACCCAGTAATACTTGTACACGTGCCAGTCACAATAATGTAGAACCCACGTTTAGCAATTATGACATTAAACAGTAAAGCTAGATTAATATTACTGTAGAAACAAGGCACCCAGTTGTACGCTAGCATTATAGTAAATGCAATTATTTCTGCAGTAACTACAAATAGACTGTATTAAATGAACAACAATTTCAGATTATTTATTCTGTATAAAAATAAATACCTATATTATTACATGCAACGTTTATTTAACGTTTGTTTATAGAATGTCTCTCTACAATTTATATTTTGTGTTTGCGTGTAAAATTTTCACACTGCAGCCGACATGCATAATAAATTTCTATTATTACACTAATCAGATAGAAAAAGTTTGGACGTCACTGGTTTATCTGTAAACTATAATTAGTGACCACGACTACAAATGCGCGAACTAGCTTCAGTAACCATAGAAACACGTAACTAACACAGAATTGGTCGGCTCTTGTAACATATAACTACTACTTTACGTAGTAAATTCATGTTACAGAGATTTCAAACTATTTATAACTGTTGTACAATTATTTATCAATTAACATATTTATCCAGAACAAATATTACAGTAACAATTTTGTATTAAATGTACTGATATAGGCATCTGTGTTTCCGGCGAGCATTTAAATATTGATAAACTAAAAACCATAAACAATAATTTAATTAAAATGTATGCACATATTTACAAGAATATTGTTAGTAAATATCATGGTAAATTGTTGTAAAATGATTTTGAATTTTAGAAATTAGCTATTCATTATGGGAAATATTGGGTAGCTAGTAGCTTTTATCTGCATTTCTTGTTTGGTGTAATAGTGGACATCTACTGTCAGTCACATCATCCTTGTAATCTTCAATTGCAATCACAGTGGACTAATGCTTAATACTTAGTCTGACGCGACCCCTGTCTGCACAAACAGACCCCGTGCTATTAAGCGAACTTTTTTTCGATGAGCAATCAATGTTTGTATTGAACAATTCTAGTGAAACGACGAGTATACTGATACTTAATCATTTGTATAAACATCGGCGACCGGCCATTGAATATAATTCAATATTTCAATCCATCTCTCAAGGATCATATTATAATATTGATTTTATTATCGTGAAAAAAGAGTTTAAAAAAAACAGATTTAACATATAATTCTGAATGTTTGTCGCGTCATTGATACTTTGACTGCTGCGCCGGTTTTCGTAAAGGGAAAACCTACTATGATGTATATCCAAATGTATACACACGACAGTCAAAGTGTTAAAGAATGTGCCACATATTCAACAGAATTACAAAACGGTAATGGACATTTGGAAAAAAGGACTAAAAGAACTATTGTAATCGCTAATTTCTATAACCGTTGCATTGAAATAAGTTTAACTGGCTGTTTTGCTTCCCGCATGGCACATACGTTTTACTGGTCACGGAATTCAATTTAATGAAAATTAACCTGACGGCAATTCAACATGTTTGAACATATTTATTTATATAATACTGCAGTTTTAGTATTAATATGAATCAAAAGAAATTTGTTCAATTAGTTTTCAGTGCGTCCTTTGGGAAATTAAACTCTACTGATTTTAATAAATAGCGAATTTACTATGACGCTTATAATGTTTATGCTTTGGTGTCCTGAATTGCAAAAGTGTCCGCGTTTTGATGTTTATAAATAAAAACAAATGTAAAAATAGTAAAATGAACTCGAAGTGAATCGGTAATTAACATTGTGAAAATAAAAACTGTATCAGTTGTAACAGTTGGCTTCATGTATAATTCACAATTGCTCCAGTTCTGATTTCTCGTTGAATAACGTTGTCGATATTCCCAGTACATACATATTTACACTTTCTATAGCAACACATAGTGATTCAATCGGTGCATTATGAACGATTCTTGGTTCCTGTGAGGATTGTTTCCATGTTGCTTTAGAAATGATACAATCAAGCAGGGATCCTTTGTGGCTTACCAGGTATTAGGTTAATATTAATTACATATTAGCCATATAAGTTGCTTTTCAGGATTTCACTGATAAAGTACATATGTAATTTTGTTAATGACAATTAAGTATACTTGTCCAGACTAGTTGTACGTCCACTGCATATACTTTTGAATACGCAACTTCTCATTGTACCTTATTTCCTTGTCTATATGTACATCAGATTAAACTATTGTTACTACATGTTACACTAGTGTTCGATTAAAATGCAGTTGCACAGAAAAAAAGTTTGTTTGTGTTTGCTACTTTTAGTTACAAGATGTTGGTGTGAATGAAACTAGTCAGTGTGAAGAGATTGCTGACAACACAAGTTTGTTGCAAAAACATCACTAAAAATAAATGTTGCATGGAATATACATTGAATAAAGTGCAAAGACACAGTTTTCTATTGAGTATTATTTGTAACAATATATATGACCTTAGTAAATACAAAATACATAGCGTATAAAACAAATGTATGATTGGAAAAAGTAAATAATGATGTTAATAAGTTATTCAATGTAAATATAAGCAATCTCTAGATAAATAATTAGTTCGTAATAATTGTGGAAAATATTTTTTGTTTTCCACGTGGAATATACACTGTATTCAATATACCGTTAAATAAACAAATATCTCTTGGGTATTGTGAATGGTGCATAATTAAACAAAGATGTTTAAAGACTTGTATTGTTTATTTTCAATGTATAGGAAATTAAAAGTCTGTAATTACAGTCCCTCAACAGTTATTTACGCACATGTGACAATTTGAAAATTTGACAAAGCAAGTAATTTTAAATGCTATTTATCGTTTAATTTGAATATAATGACTATACGCAAAATTAAACAGTATTTTCGTTTTTTGATTGATTTTAAAATGATGTGATCAAATTAGTTTTAAATTGAATGCATAAACAGCATACAATTTCTTTTTTCTATATATAGAAAGATAAAAAATAAAAGTTCATGGAACGGTGTGAAAACTATCTATAGTTGTTACGATTTTAACGGGACAGTTTTTCCGGTAACTTGGTCACGAGGTCTCATAACCTTGATGCATATCGAATAGGGTTAGCGGGGTGATGCAGAGCATGTGATTACACGCATGCGTATACAATTAGTGTACAAGAGAAATGCAAGAAGTTAAAACGGCGCGAGACGCAAGATGCACCGAAACAACGGATGTCGCGTTCCCTTCACAAAACCGACGGAGCGCGTCTCTTCGGATTCAGTGTCACGACGGATCTGACAGCGGTAACGTCCACAGCCTATGTACACGCGGATTTGTTGACAACACTGTTAAATTGAACGTCGATTAACTAAATCATCAAATTTTTTACCATAATATCGTGACTGGTTTTGAAGATAGTTTTTTTAAATATTCTACACACGAGTAAGTCTTTGAATCTTCTTCTTTCCTTTGTTGATAAAAAGAAACGTTTAAATTACTTTACTGACATTTAGCATGACGTGCTTTATTTACATTTTCATCTGACACGAATTAATAAAACAACTGGTTTTGTTTTATACTAAAAAATTCGAAAGATTGTTTATTTGTTTTGTTAATAGTGTGTGTATATTTACATGTGTTTGAAAAACGCATGTTAACAATAGTTTAGTTATTGTTTATTGTTATTAACATATGAATAAATATTCTCTTGTGTATAAGTAATTTGCACCCAATGCCATCCGCAATTATTTGCTAATAATACCAGGTTAAAAAAAATAATAATTAATATATTTAATTATATGCATCTTCTGTATTATAAGATACTTGAGTTATTTGTATTAAATTTATATTTTAATGAAAGGCCGGAAATTCAGTAGGAGAATGACGCGGATGCAGTATTTAATTTAAACAAAACAAAGTCATGATTTTTTTAAATATCTGTGCGTCATATCCTATTGGAAATATTATGTTCATATCTGTATAAACAAATATGAAAATAATTTAAAATATATTAACCACACAACACAGAAGCTATAAATAAACATTTAGATGAGGAAAATACAAGACGTTATTGTCTATTTAGTTAATATGTTTGAAGAAAAAGAAACAAAAACTATATAATTTACCGTACACCAAAAGTTTGAACTTTCGGCTGTCAAGTCAGATGATAATCTTAGTTTGAAAAATCGAAGTGCAGTTTGAGAGAATATAAAATTAATGCATTGTCTCGTAACGTAAGAGAGTAATGAAATTAAATTAATCTCGATTTTTAATTCCGAACAATTTGTGCAATGACATTTTTCACGATTAAGCAAGCACGTAATTAATAATCGTTTTTATTAAGCTGCTGTATGAATAATTGTAAAGTAAAAATACTCGATATACTATGAATTATATATGAAAATATTCTTAGACAAATTGTACCTTGGCTCATAATTAAAACATATGTCCTTCATTTTCTTCAGATAATTAATGAATTAATTAATATGAAATATTTTTGTGCAGCTAATGAACTAATACAATAAAAATATTAATTGATATAACGTAATTTTCGGAACGATATTAGAAAAATATAATGAATGCATTTAATTGATTGCAATACGATTATCATTATTTTATTAAATTAATTTTTAATTAAACATATACATTCCGCTCACGTGTATTTCATTATTGGTAACAGGGATTTTTAAATAGTTATTTATTATTTTAATGTGTGTTATGTACATATTTAATAATTTATAATTTGCACACGTGATCAAAGATTGTGAGGATGAATATTTTTAAAATGATTTGATTATTGACAATTGATACTGGTATATACAAACAGATACTGAACATAAAGAGAATGATGTTCTGTGGAAACAATGAAACAAGTTTGAAAAGTGAGAAATTGAAAATTTGTCTTTTGGTTATTTGACAATAATTCTTGTGACGCTTGTGATTAAAATTGTACAGAATATTACCAAAATTTCGAATAACAAATTACTTTCAGTTCCTTTGATTTTCAGTGTACAAAGTTATAAGGATTAATAATTAATTCCATTTTCAAAGCCAGTCCATGTACGTTATGGAAATTGGATTAAAAACATACGTATCTGGTGTATTTGAAACAAATTGAAAATGGCAAGATTATTATTTGATATTTAAGGCTGTAACAACACTTCGAGTATTAAAATGAAATTTAAAATTCCTTTATCTCACGTGATTATTTGTTTATCGTGTGTATCGAAACTTATTTCACACCTATCAGTACTGTTATTTTGCTATTTGTGTAAGTAAATGAAATTCTCTGTAGAAAAATATGAAAAAAAGAAAAAGTACTACAAACCTTGCATCGTTATTATGGAACAAAGGAAAGCGAGGAATTGTAATAGAAATGCATGTATTTTATAGATAGAAAATGTCTAGGTTCATAGCAGCAACTCTTCTTATTCTTCATTGTTGTTATGACAATATTCAAGCGTATATTTCTTACTAAAATATTTCTCAATTGCTATAGTGTGTTTTGTAGATTAAAACAAAACATTCTAGTTTGTAACATTTTTAAATGGATTGTTTGTTACTCACAGACGAAGATATATACATACATGTGTGTACGTGTAAACAGACACATGTGGGAAATGTTACACAGTCAAGCACTGTTGACCACGCAAGGTCGATTTAGGCACCTACATGCTTGAGAAAATACTCAGCTGATATATGATATGAACATGCACTTTCTAAATATATTCCTTGAAGGTATACAAATTAAATAAGTAAGAGCATGTACAGTTTAATCATATTATTATGTACATAAAAATTACAAAAATCATACCGAAGATACATTTGGTAATTATAGAAATGCACCTGGAATATTCTATTGAAAAGAGATTTCTCTTTTGTCCTGTGTAATAATTGCAGTAGTTTCTAGATCACTGGCAATTAAGCTTATAAAAGCACTTCTGCACCTGATTTTGTTGACAGAGAATACAATGGACCTGCAGACTACCAGCTGAGTCCCTTGTAAAGCGCAAGTAGATATTTAAATTTTTTAATGTGTTTTTACTGAAAATACATTGCCGTTGTACGAGGACGTCAGAAGGGTTGCAGTAGCTGTTGAATTAACTAAAGACACACGTGCAACCGTGATTCTGACATGTGAAACGGAACCAGAACTGCTTGATACAAGGTACAATGTTATACTATACGTAACTTAACCATTCACACAGTGGTACTACCGTGCCTGTGTGGTTTTGACTTGATAATATATCATTCCAAGTCATGTTGTCTGCTGGTTAAACATCAAACACTACAATGCATACAGTACCATTTTGTGAAAATAATTATTTATCCTCACTGAAAATAAATATATTGTTAATGTGTACAGTTAAATAAAACTGTTTTAAATAGTTTTATTAATGTTTATGCGGGAAAGATTGATATGATAGAATTCCAAATATGATTTCAATGTAAACGATATAGACAATATCTATTTGCTTTTATAAGTTAATTTAGTTAATTGTAGAATTTAACTCTTTATGTTAATAAGCTATTTAACACGAATACAGTACCGAATAATTACAGTTAAATATAGAATATTAAATGATAACAATACAATAATTAAATTAGTTATTACTCTCTCATATGAGCAATCGAATAATGGAATGTAAATAATTTTAAAATGTTATTTGGCGGTACGGATGTAACATTGTATTGTTAAATAATGAACAGAATATTTAATGTAATTTTAAGTGGCTTATACAGGAAGTCTTCGTTATTAGATGATAAATAACAAAAATCAACGGTAATACATACATTGTGTTTTATACCTGGAGATTAACTAATTCTCAGTGGGACAATTATGAGTTTTCATTTGGAGAAGAAATCTTATGTCTGATACAAGTTCATGTATATCGAAGAGCGGAAACGATTTGTGGTTTTGCGAATGACATTTAATATAAGATTACATTCGTCGTGTGACAACTAAATTGAGAAAGTTACTCATCTGTTACTTGTCTACAATTATCTGTCATCATATGATTCTTATAGAGTTTTGATTCAAAGCTAGAAAATAAACAAGCAAACCTTTTAGCAATATTTTATATAGGTATATTTCATTGTCATATTGGACATTTCTATTTGAATAAAATAATAGTTAATATATTGGAAATTTTTTTCATAGGATATGAAAGAAAAAATCCATTATTTTAACGAATGTGTCATGTATGCGCGAAGCATTTCAAAATTTCAAACTAGCACGTTAATTACACGTTCTATACAGGAAATGAAAGTTCGATGTTCGAGCAGACAAACTCGAAAGATGTATGCATTTTTTATTTTGTGTTTTTCACGGCGATGAAATAAGAAATGATGTTGCTGGATACAAATGGCTTATTGTAAAACGTACCAAGAATTTAGCTGAAAATATCAGTAGGTTCGGTGAGTTTATGTTGTGGAAAATAAACGCTACTATATATCAACTTGTTACATCAAATAAGCTACAAATTGCAACAATTGAATTCTAAAGCTGAAAACTTCAACAGAAAATTGATGATTTCCAGATTACAAACACAAAAATATATTTCTTGAAAAATGTACTTTTGTAAAAAATTTAATTTGAAATGTGTAACTTTTCTTATTTGTCTTTGATTTTATTTTGTTTATATTGATTTTCTAAGGTTTTATTTCGTTAAGATAAAATCAGCTAATTTCATTATAAGATGTATGGTGTTATTTTATTTTTATATTCGTTGTCTTTACGATATGCAATACACTCAGTATTGCTAATACTGCTAATGCATATTCCATATTGGTAGTAGGTACAGTAATGTACGGAAATTATTTCCGTCATTAATGGAACAGTGGTGTTATTAATCTCTTCATAAAGTATACGCATTGTCGCTGTCTTACTTGACTGTGTGTGAGTGATCTGTAGCATGTGTTCGCGATGATATTACATCCATGAAATCGATATTTGTGCGATAAACCAGTTAGTTAATATTCGACATATTTCGTCCAAGTCAAATTTATTGACTGTGAATATATTAAGTGAAATATACATACATGGATTATTAAATTCTTACCTTAAATGATGACGTCAAACTCTCTAATCATTTCCTCGGATATTCTGTAACAGACAGGTACAGACAGGTGAACATATATGCATGTAAGCACACAGCGGAAGTAATGATATACAAAAACAATATTATGTTTGATTGAAATAATATTTTCATTCATGTGTAAATGTTATTCAATAAATATACTTTACATATTGCAAACAAATAATTTCCATTGAAAAGATACAATATGATATGATATTTTTTACATTTGTAACCAATGTATTGAATAGCAAATATATTTGAAAAATATTGAAGAAAATGCACAACAAATTCTTAACATTAAATTTGTCAATTATTTTAGCAATACTTTAAATGTCAAGTAACTAAATTCTACTTTAATTTGAAAACATTTCGCGCAATTTATTATGTGAATTGATTTTTGGAATAAAGAACTAAATCCTTAATATTTGTATTTTTTTAATTTTTCGTATACAGTAGTGCTTGTTGTCGTTATAAAGGATTTTATAACGACACATAACAAATGCACATGTGTGTGCGAAAGTTAAATAAAAAATATACTGCGTACAGGTTGAAAAATAATTTAATTTTAGATAGCAACGTAGCGAACTTGAAAGTCAAACAAACAAATGTTACTGTCGATTAATTTGCATAAGCAACGCAACTATAAACACATGCATAGAGATGTCACTCTAGTCTTGCACATTGCATCAAATCAAGGCACTGTGTATTATTTCAGTAAACATCTTGTTAGTGTGAATTAATAAAGAAAAGCAAATCATGTTTAATATTATACATACATCATACGTGCTCCATTGCGATTGGTTCCTATATTTATTCGTTTACATTATGTAATGTAACGGTTATTATTGGTCATTTATAATTTAAACTTCTCAACGAATTCATTCTAATGTTTGTAAAATAAACCTCTAAGTAATGCACAAAACTATATATTCGCTAACATTTCGGTATTTTTCCATTGTATACATTGCTGTAATTCTTTGTTTCTGCTGATAAATAATTCGACAAGAACAAAGTATGTTTAAAAGAGGTTAATTCAGTTTATATCTTTTGTGAGTTGTTCCTTTCCTTTTTGTGCGTTGAAACACTACCGGTAATAATAGCATTTGTAAAGTGCAAATATCATTTACCAGCGAAATAAATAAAAATCAATGTGAATTAGCAACAGGGAGCAAATAAAAAAAGCTCTAAATCCACAATTAAATTAGAGTTTCTTGCTCAGAAATAGTGCAGTACATTTAGCAATGAAAATAGAGTTTTATTTTATTTGGAGAACATACCTTGTGATACTAATATCTTTGGAAGCGAAGTTCAGCGAAGCTTGTAATTTTACATTGTATTTCAAGATGGTCTAAAAGTACCAACTTGATGACAAAAATGGAACACGAAATAGCTAAAATAAGAAATATAATGGTTAAAAGCAAATAAAAATATATATTACCTACATCTAGTTTTGCATTCTGAGAGACATGAAAAAAGAAATAATCTCTGGCATGATAATTTAAAATACAATTTTTGGTTCTGAGGAACATTCAAAAATAAAACTAAGATTATGGATACAACAGCACTTGTATAAAAGAGAATCGTTTTAAGAACTGTGTGTATGTGTGTGCATTAAAATGTTCGGGCACTTCTCTGTACGACTTGAATTCCGAGCATGAAAGGTTACACATTAAAAATCTATGCTCTTGCGCATTTCAAACAAAACGTCTCTGAAAAGGAAGGATTGCGTTAGTGTAGAAATGTTTTAATATTCCTTTCATCGTGAAATTTTATGCTGTAATCTTGTTTACGTTGCTGTTATATACATTTGATCAAATGCAGCATTGTATCGCAAGTCTATTTCAGTTAGATTTCTTCATTCTACAACAGTATACAAGGAATTTCATTTTGTCTTCAGTGAATAGAGTAGTTGTCAGTTGTACTTATAATCAATCCGGTTCATTAAAGATCCGTGAATAAAACATGTAGAATTTGAAATTTATTTAATGTAGATATATCATGTACATTATTAGCAATATTCATGACAATAATCCAATAAAAATGTTGTAAATACACGTATTTATTTATTATCGTTTCAACAAATTTATTTGTCGATCTAATTGTGAGAATGGTATCAATCTATTTTTAATAGTGTTTACATTTAAGATGTTTCTAATATGAACAGTTTAAAATAAGTTTAATTTATCTTTCAGAAAAATACATTTATACACGCTTAGCACATATTTATTATTCCTTAAGAAAAATGTAAGGAATTTCGTTATTAGAAAAAAGTTAATGAAAACAAAGAAACATATTTTGAGTCAAAACTTTTCAATCTGTCATGGTACTGAATCTAAAGACGAATATATTAATAGGTATGTAATGTATTATAGATACTTATATATGCATTATAGCATAATGAATAGATGATTTGAAATAACAATAATATTTATTAATGATTTCTACCTGTGCATTGCATTATTCGCATGGCAATTATGTCTGGTCTTAGTTATTCTTATATGGTCCGGAATAATGTGGAAAACCTTGGAAAGCATAATTTTCTTTTTCGTACACTGTATTGCTCTATTTACTACAATTTTACATTCCATTTGATTTCGTACGTGTGTTTTCACGCATGACTTGCTTCGTTGGTTTTTTTTGCGAGGTTCATTCAAAATATATCCTAGCATTTTCCTCCGTTCAACTTCAGCTAAATAATCGTTACTTGATTTCTAACGATAATTGTAATTCATTTCAAAACAAAACTAAACGAGCGTGAATATAATTGTCACAAACATTATTCGTATTTGGTTGGACAGCATGACAGCAATTTAGCACTGACACAATTTTGCAGTTTGCTTTTCGCATAACTTAATATCTAAATTGTATAATGAAGTGTATTACCATAAGACTGAAGCATACATTAATAATACACATAGTACTCTATAGAGTAATGTAGTTTTAAATATATAAGCAAATTTTTCACCTAAATGCCTATGGATATACATAATTGTGAAGTGTATGTTTTAACATGTAAATTAGATATTTTAAATTCACCGGATTATTCGAGATTTTTTTCGCTAGTAAGGACAATCTTCATGGATCCATAATTATTTGTTTAACACGTAAATGAACAACATAATAAAAAATGTATTTAATTTGTTTTAGTAGAGTGTAAGATTATCGGACATTTTATTTTATACTTAATTTAAATATACGCTTAGTAAATAAATTTCTTGAAAATACATTTGAAGGTATATTCTAGTTGTCTTATTTGTGGGTAGACGTCAAGTTACAAGTAAATGTCACAGTACGAACTAATATATGCTCGTTCTTGTGATTCCGCTGAAGATGTTTAAACGTTGAACATCATGAGACGCATCGCCTGGCGTACACAATCGGCGAGGAAACGTTTAACGTCTGCGTGCTAAAGCTTCCCGTCAAGGTCACGGTCACTTCCCGGCATCGCAAACAACACGTTTGCCCTTCACTTCTTTACCGGCTGAAGCTAGTGAACTGCCAACGACGAATCTGTGCCGGAAGTAACCATGTCACAGATTATGGAGCTGCTACACGAAACTTGAAAAATCCTACTACAATTTCACGTCTATTTTTAGTGACCTTCCTAACAATGTTTATTATCTTGCATCACTTACTTCTACTTTTTATTTTCGTTTGTTTTTTGTTTTGTTATTTATAGAAGAATAAGTTGCTTGAGTACTTTAAACAGCTTGAAGAAAAAATATACTTTAGAATGTATTTTAACGAAAAATATGCAAAAGTTATAATTATATTTGGTACGCGGAATAAAAAATCAATTTATTATTAAAAATTGAATAAAACACAATTATTTTTGCCTGAAATATGATCAATATAATTAAATGTTCAATTTGAACCAAATTGATTGAATTTCGTTAACGATTTAATGCATGACTTAACATGATAATCATTTGTACATTACTTCAGAAATGCATTTGTGTGCTCAGAATGTATTGTTGATATTTAACACATTAAAATCATAACTGAAATTACTTAAATTTACCAAATTTAAAATAATTGCATCATAATCTGTGTGTGTAACAAACACGTTAATAGATTTTTAAATTTTATATGGATCAAAAAAATTGTACCTTTTAATCTTTTTATCAGCCGATAAGTGATCAGCAATTTTAGTTGGACATTTTTCCAGCTAACTGCAATAGTTTTATCGAGTTCAACAGAGGAAATTGCACGTCAACTGCATACTGACGGATAATTTATGACGTTATAAACAAGAACTTGTAAAAACTTGTTAAAAAATACTATAGTAGGTGAGAGATAAGATAAATATATGCCTATCAATGCCAAAAGTACATGGTGAATAAACGCATACATACGTGTGTAACATCATTTGGTAAACATACATAATTTTAGTTACATATGTTCATGTCGGTTGGCGAATAAATATCTATATTTCATAGCAGACATGATCGATAACAGATAGTGTAATTTATAGTTTAAACTGTGATATGGTTAATTTCATCAATTAATCACTTGATAACACTGTATCCATTTTATAGTTTATGCGACAAAGATATATTCTGCATGTATAAAATCTATTTGTGTAGGAAGGATTCAAGAAATATAATTACTATTCAATATCTACAAAAAATTGTAAATACTCCGTAAATTACGAACTTAATAAAATTTAATTAAGAAATATCAATACAGTAATATTACGGAAATTAAAAATCAGAAGTGTCCAAATATATTTCCTTCATCTTCAGTTACATTTCAAAATTAAAGAAGAACACTCCATACTTTAGTATATGAAAAATATCCAGTATGCAGAGATACACTTAGAAAAAGCTTGAAAAAAAAAGATTCTTTTTAATTGCGTTCTATATGCACTGCGAAGTTTAGAAAATTATGAAAAGCGGGCATTATATTTCAAACGACAGACATTGAAAAGCTGCGAAAAACAGTAAATAAGAGAGTTTACATAATATGGGAATATAATTATGGGACTTCATGATTATTTTAACAGTGAGAAAAATTAAATATGGTAATAAAATGTAAAGTAACACTGTAAATATTAGATTAGTTCATTAGGGTATTTGTATACTGACAACAAATTAATTTGGAAATGTTATTCTCATTACTTATAATACTCCTTATAAAATAAATATTAATTTAGATGCGGAAATGTTGAGATTTTTATGAAAAAATTATATTCATTCACAAATGTATATTTTAAAAAAATGTGACAGTATACAAAAGCATGTTATTATCTTATTTGTATATATAGAGTACAAAAGAAATGGAACATTTGAAAAGAGAACGCAACACTTAAATTGTAATAATTGTAAGAAGCAGAATTATTCTCGAAGAGTGAGAAGAATGTCCAAGTATCGTACGAGGGTCCTCTGGTATGAAAAATAATTCTGAAGTTTCTTCTTGGTTTTTAGTGATGTGATTTATATTGTTTGCAGATGTCAGTATTAACAGTAAAAATTGAATAAGCAAAACCTCACATCGTATTGGTGGAAAGAGCGCGCGCTTGTGTATCGTTGTACAACGGTATGAATGAACATGAATGATCGGTGAATCTCAGCATGATTTAAGTGAGCGACTTTCAACTAGATGAGAAACGTGAGAACTTGGACATTTTCTCAAGTGTCATCTCGCATTCTATACTTGCTTTCATAATTCTGAACCGCGCGACATCATTAACTGATCTACAAAAGAGCATTATACGTTTTTTATTGATCACATCAAGTTGACACCAACTTAACTTTTATTTGCCAGTTTTTCATTTTTCGGGTAATAAATAATTGAGATGGCATTATTTGCGGATGGTTTGAAGATGGTGCATAAATGACAAATCGTATGCCCCTGTGGCTTACGACCGCTTTAGGTACACACATGTTAATTTATGATTTAATTTTAACTTTGTTATAATTTCCAACAGAATGACTTTGTCAACAGCGAACCATAGTAATGTTCTCGTAAATATTTGCTTAACTAAGTATGTGTCCCACACAAGACACAAGAATCACCGAGTTTTCAACAATAGTCTCACTGACACTACATTATCCTACAACACACCTCTGAAGCTTCTCAATTACCATATAAATTTGATAGTTCACTCGTCTTTGCATGCGTTCAATATTAGTTAGATAATAATTACAATTCATTACGGCTTACTGCACGAGATAATAATTAATGCATTTGCTAATGTACGATATTTTGCACATGTTTTTCAAGCTTGACATATTCTATATTTTTGCAACGCACAGTTCAGAAAAATATTATACATTCAGTTCTGTAATGAATTCGCTCGCTGCAATATCAACAATACGTTTTTGTATAATTAACTTGGGAAAATATTTTCCCTAGCGTGGAACGAGTGTAAATTTAACGTGCAACAGCGTTGAGGCAACGTTGAGTATTGTTATTTTTAACAATACGCTACATGTTGTACATCGTCAGGTGTAATAGTGAGTGTTAAACAATTATTTCCTTTGTAGATATAAAACTGGCACGGTGACATTGCTGGTGTACGAGGAGCCAGCCCATTATGGCAACGAGGGAAAACTCAAGTCTGGCCTGCAGCCAACTGTACGAGGAGTTCGTTTATGAGCCGGATCGTAAGTTTTCACAACCCCATCTGTCCACCATTATCTACCTCATCTACTCCATCTATAAAATTTTGTATATCCATCGACAACAACACAGCCATTTCCAAAATATGAACGCAATTTAAACTTGGCCAAACTACTACAAGTAAACAAGTTTAAAATAGTGCTGTACAACTAATTTTATTGTGAATTTTTCAAAAGGTTTCTTGTAATAAATATAGGTATATAATTCTATTTAAAACATTTGCAGCGAAAACCTAAATGCGATTACTATAACGGGTCAGCCAAAATATGTCAATAATTTATTGGAATTTATGTCTAGTTGACCAATATTTACATATACATTTTCATAAATAAATAAGTAAATAAATATTTCCTGACGTTACTGCTCTCTGAAAATTATTTTTCATTTCCATTTTGTACCTTTTTCAGCCTGTACCCGCTACCCTAGGTTATAACGTTGCTATCGATATGAAAATTGACGTGATGTGACGACAAATTTCAACAAGATCAACCTACAATCTTGTAGAATTTAAATTTATTATTGCAATTTCTTACGGCAAATAGTTATTACTAATTTGAAAACGTTCATCGAGTCTTACTCATTATTTAGTTTATTTTTTACTACGCAAACTATCGTTGCAAGAAAGGTTGCAATTTGAAATTAGTGAAATGTTCAAGATGGCTTGATGAATTTCTTCGCAATAGTTTACGCTCCAAAAACAGAATAAGTACCCATTACGGAAAACGTCTCATGCACCGATGATAAGAAGAGAAAAATTACAGGACTGAATGGGAGAGTCCTTCATATCTGACATTCAGATTATTTATTCAATATTTTCTTACATCGAGTTCTTGCTCCACATTACATTCTATTTATTAATAATTACTAAATTGTATTACTGAAATATTCAACTCTAGAAATTTATTTTCAAATAGAAATTTTAATGATATTACATAGAATGTTGATATAGTTTGTTTTTGTTGGCTTTTATAAATTTTAATTTCTATATATAACCACGTAATTTTTCTTATTTTCTTTGTAAAGTGAACTCATCCGTTTGATCTTTTACATTTTGTCATGTCGTTATCATATCCCATATGTTTAAAGAACAACGCAGTTCATTATATTAAATTCTTTGAACTTTTTTCTTCAAACAAAATGTTTATTTTCAAAGGATAAAGATTAATTTTAGATATTATATACGCACAATGATATAACTGGAAAATGTCAAGGATATTCTAGTTTATTTACAATCTAGTATTGCGTATTTCTAAATAAACATTTACAAAATATTATTTTCTTTGAGAAAAGTATTGACATGGAAAATTTAATTCATTATGATATTAATTTGTTTACTACATTTTGTTTGATTAAAAATAACCACATTTGTATATAAATACGTATAAAAAATGTACCCTAACCTTTATAGGATTTGTTTATTATGAATTTCTGATTTTGATAAAAAACACACACTCATTTAGTTTTCACTGTCACGTTATAAGATAATAAATTAAAGGATTTGTTGTGTAAATTGTATACATTACAGAGCATATTTATTTGACACTATATAATTTGTTGTTCAATGGTTATACGATTTTCTTTATTATTCTTTTATGGTTCTCTCACGGGACTGTGTCTTCTTCTGCGACTTGACGTATGACGGTGTGTACGTCTTGTTATATCGTTTAACTTATACAGGCCATTTCTTTTCTTCTTGATGATTCGAAAATCAACTCCTTGCTTGAGAATGTAGTGCACTGTTCGTCGTACATGTGCTTCTGGTACATTATTTGACACGGCCACGTATTCAGTGAGATGTCTGGCTGACATTGCATGTGGATTTCTAGTATCCAGCAGAGCTTGTAACACCAATAATGCCACACTTTTTCGTCGTACACTTACTGTCATTGTATAATTTTAAAAATAGATTATATTTAGTAAAAAATAGGACATATAAAAACGGAGTAAAATTTTTTGTTAAAATAAATATCGGTTGTTATTTACATAATAACAAATTCAAATCGGTTGCTAAGGACCTTATTTATATATCAGAATAATTTTTGAAAAACTAAAAAAATAAAGGAATAATACAATAATGAAATATTTGATTATTTATTTACAAGTCCTCCAGATTGAAGGGTACAGATAAATGATAGCTTAACGTCTCCTTCTTGAACGCCTGCGGCTTCTTCCGCGGTGTTTACGACCCCGGCGACGACTGCGACTACGACGCCGGCGACTACGGCTATGACTGCGGCTCCGTCTCCGTCGATTTTGCTTCGCGAGACTGTTGATATCTGTCAGTTCGTACAGTCCATTCCTCCGTTTGCTAATCACACCCAGAGCCATTCCACGTTTCAACGTTGACTGGACGGTGCGTCGGGCCATGTTCTCCGACATGTTGTTTGTTTCTGACATATAGTCAGCGATGTTCTTCGCAGTCAACATTCGTGGATCTCGAAGCTCTTTCATAGCGTTCATCACCAGCGTTGCCGCTTTCTTACTCTTCGCTAATGCTACCATTTTCACTAAATAATTTTGCCACCTAAATATCGAAGATTTAGGGAATTTATAATTTGACTAAGAATTTACTCGTCGTCGCCCATTTTTAAAATAAACAACCGGTTGCTAAGACCAGCCCTATTTATACCTTTCGAAAAACAGTGGAATTATTTAAAATGCACTGATTGGTTAATTTCAGATATTTCCTTAGGTAGCATTGAAAACAAAATATTTGGCTCGTCGAGTTTGACATTTGTGAAGTATGGGTTAGAATTTGTCATACATTTTATATAGAAGAAGTGTTACAGTTTTTATGTGTATGCCATGTATGGCAATGAATAATGTATGTGCAATGAAATCCAGATGAGAAGACATATATGCGCTGTGTTTTAGTGACAAATTTGTAAAACGTGATGGGATATTCACGCGAAGATGACATAAGAAAAAGATTATATAGGAGATAGATGAAGTGAGTTTTATAACGTAGAAATAGCAAAAATTTGAAACATATATGCAACTACTATGTGGTATATTTCTGAATATGAATATAACATTTATAAATCGTAGAACCAAGAATGTGGATACATATAATATGAAAAATGTGCTATGCAAAATATCACGAAAATAGGAAAAATTCTATGCGGTTAATAATAACTTCAAGCAAGGTTATAAAAGTATTATAGTAGATATACAGAAAAACAGTATGGGTGATGTAATTTTTGATTATTTATCTCCATTAACGTAATATTGTATTATGATTTCAGGATATCCAATTATGTTCATTATTATGCCCCGACAGGGGCGTTTTGTAAAAGAAAAACAGTTGTGGTATATTCAATAATACTTGAAGGATATAAGAATAAATAAACTTAATAAAGAGAACCCAGAAGGACTTCTTGGCACAAGAGTTATTTCAATTGTGTACACATGTGACAGTTTATGAAGAAACTCGTGTGTTATTCAATGAAAGTGTTGTGTCACCTGCAATATATTTGTAAAACGGTACAGATTACCCGGTACACATATGTATACTTCCAATTATTTAGAGAGGGCAGTTTATGTTGACACTTATTTGTAGAATGGTTTATTGAAAATGTGAATAACATTTGCAAGACATTTAAGAAGCAAGCAACGATTATTCCGCACGATTACCACGTTACACTGTAGGAACGGTGTTCGCACAGTGCCCTGGGATCTGGAATGCTTCGTTTCGCTTGAGATGAATGTTGTAGCCGAAGTCACTCGTGTAATCTGGTTTGCAAGTCCATTGTTCGTAGGCTTTCAGTTTGTAAATCGCGACATCACTTTGTCCGTATTATACTAGCGGAAAATTGAATATTCTTTAGATGCTTTTGTTATAATTTTATTCAGGTATATATATGTATATATAGACCCACTTTTTGAGCAGAATTATTGACGTGAAAATGAACTATTCTTCAGCTGCAGTAATTATGTCTACCTCCTTTGTGACACATAATTAATATGAAGGTTTCACGAAGACTTGAAATACACAGAATAATTATTTTTATACGAGTTCAGTAATAAATCGCGTCGAATCATTAAATCCCAGTAATGCTGTTTCCTATTTTATATATGTACTGTGGTTATGTCGTAGAATTTTTTGAAGAGGAAAACAAATTAGTTTTCTACAATTAAATCTGGGATTTAAAACAGTAAAAGCTTCTGGTTCAGCTGTATATTATAACTGTGTATTAAATATGTGTTGAATACTAAAATACATTTATTAAAACTCTCATTTCAACACTACAATTTTCATCTTGATACTTCAAAAGCTTTCATGAAATCAATGAACCGATATTAGTGTTTGTTATATCTGATGTATGACTATTCTGTGTACTTGCAGAAATCTACTGCAACGCCACATGGGACGGATATTTATGTTGGCCACCCACACAGGCGGGAGAGAATAGCACACAACGGTGTCCCTCTGTGATTGGCTTTGATTCCACAAGTAAGTTTACACAACCCCCAAGCATGTACACTAAGCATACACTAGATCACAGGTAGCCGCGGCTAATACAACACTGTATGTGCATGTACATTTTAGTATAGAGCTTTTTTTCTATGGACATTGTAGAAAATAATATATAATTCTCTCGTTGTTGTTACAGAACATGCGTATAGAATATGCAGATATGACGGACGATGGGAAGGTGCATATCCGAATGATACAAGCAGACCAAAAGGATACACACATTTCGAAATGTGTCTGAATCCTGTTCTTAGAAATCTCTACTATCTGTTGAAAAGGGATGGACGACAAGATGTTGTACAGGTAAATTTGATACAAACATATTTACAACACAGTTTATTTGCTGTTGCACAATATTCTGTGAAACGAAATTTCTAGTAGTTGTATTCGTGCTATATGTACTCCATACTACGATAAAGTTTCTGAATACTGTCAGAATCAGTGATATGTTGCTTGCATAGCAAACTTCAACGATAATGAGAATACATAATATTAAACCATTTGTATATTTGTAATGTTTCAGTCAAAAATGGCTATAGCGAAAAACACACGCATGCTGGAATTTGTTGGATTCAGCATTTCGCTTGTCTCACTACTAATTTCTTTATTCATTTTTTATCGCTACAGGTAAGTAAAATAAAAGCTTTTTTCTTCATTAAAAATAATTCACATAGTTTTTTATGCTTCATATCATATTAGAAATGTGATTCCTTAAGTACAGATTATTATACTGACGTTTAAACTGATACCAAACTATTTATATAGTTTCTCATTTAGTTCCGAGAAACTCATTCACCCGGAAAACAATGTTTTCTATATTTAGCTACAAGAACATCATTGTACATTGACTACAATAAAAGATTTGCATTTAGATCTGTAGTGGTTTAAAATATTGTGCAAATACTTGATTTTGTAAAAGCAGGACGGAATATTTTAAACTGATTAGAAGACTGGTCTTTGTAATTCTATGTTAGTTTTTGCCATGTACATTTTATCTTTTAAACGCTTGCGAGCAAAACGTTGCAATTTTACTATTTGACTAGAATTGCAGACACAATAAAGTTTCAACTGAATTATACAGCTGCTTGTTCAGTCACTAGGTCAAATTGTAAAACTTAGTTCTCCAAATATAATTTCTACATCAGATTACAAATTTTAATTTAAGAGTAAACATTTCTAAAGTTTACACCAGATGAAATGTTGTTCAATACAACGTTATATTCCTAGTTTAATTTACATCCCTAAATATACACTTATATAATTAAGAATAAAGTTATAATTGTTGTAAATATGGTGTTGCTTATTTTTGCAGAAGTCTACGGAATAATAGAACTCGGATTCATAAGAATCTGTTTGTGGCCATGCTGATTCAAGTATTAATTCGTTTGGTACTGTACATAGATCAGGCTATCGTGAAACAAGGATACTTGTCTACACCACATGGAATAGATAATACGGTATGGAATTTTCAATTATTTCCTTCTTAGAACAAGAACTGTTAAATATATGAATATGGTAATAAAGTAGCTATGTAAGAAATCGTATTCTCTAAATATATTCCCTTTAAATTTATTGCCACTCTCGTGACTTTTATTATTCTACTTTAGATGAAAGATATAAATTCCAACGTTTTCCAACATCTTTCGTACAAATTTAACTTGACGCCATTCACTTTTAGAAAATTCCATAGAAATACTAAACCTAATTTTCTTGTATTATACTGAAGGAGTGTAACAGTGAAATAATGATTATAATAGAAATGTTTTATATTCGTATAAAAACCGGAAGCTTTAATAACGAATACAGTATAATATACGTCTGTAGCACAGAAATGATCGATAATTATTAATTAGCTCCAGCATTTATTCACGCTCGTTTAAAATAAACCAACACACATTACTTTGAACAACCGTCAATTGGTATTTTATTTTAAAACAATACTGACATTTTATTTGGAATTTATATAATTAAATTTATGTATATATGATAATGTTCTTTAATGATACTGTTGATAATGCTTCCATTTGTTGGTACCGTTCGCTTAAGATTCTGATCCTTCATGATGTCTCGCTCGTTTTCTTGAGGAGTGTCGACGTCTTCTCCTACGACTACGACGTCTTCTCCTGTGTTGACGCATACACTTCATCATGTCAGTTAATCCGTACACGCCATTTCGTTTCTTGCTTATCAAGCCAAAGGAAATACCTTGCTTCAGAACTGATTGTACAGTACGTCGAGCTTGATTTTCTGACATGCTATTCGATACACACACATGTTCGATGAGATTTTTCGCTGTCAGTGCCCGTGGATCTCGAGTATTTTTCAACAAACCCAAAACCAACAATGCAGCTTTCTTCCTTCTGGCCGTAGCTACCATTTTTTAAAAATTTATCTAACTATTAAATTTGAAATTGTAGAAATTTTCAAACGATTAGAATTTCTTGTTATACGTCCATTTTAAAATTGACGATCGGTTGCTATGTAAATATTATTTAGGCAACGAAATGTCGTGTTTCTAATTGGAACAAAATATGTTTCGAACAGTATTCTGGGATAGCTATGAAATATGTTTTTTGTTTCAATATTTTAATTTAGATGGCTTTGAAAAGCTGCGTGAATTCGTGAACTATGTAGAAATTAAAGCTGAGAGTCCATAACTTAATTTGCGTTTATCTTGAATCTGTAATCAGAAACCTTTCCAGCACAGCCACTATATATTCATTTCAACATATTCATTTCTTAAATACTTGAGCAATGTCCGGAATAGATACATTCACACTATTATATATATTATTTCATCAAGAATGCAAACAGCTTATTAATCTGAATACATCTGTGAGGAGCACAAACTTTTATTTGGCGCCAATTAACAAGATAAACTAGAATTTCGCTGAGAAAACTTATGTCAATTTAAACTTGAACTCGAATAAAATGATTGATGTGGAAGTTATTTGAAAATCTAGTTATTAATTATGGAAAAATTCAAAGTCAAAAGAACATCTTTGTGAGTGCAGTAAATTTATTCTTTGTTTTAGTAAATGTTTTACATAAAGTTATAAATGTATGTGCATGTAACATATTTTACTCTGTGCCGTGGCAAAAAGGAATAAAAAATCAATATTACATTCACGGCAACTCTTGCCGTGTATTGCAAACTCTTGTACCGTGAAAACTTAGTGTTGTAGTTCGTTTTTGTGCGGTTTTATTTTGCGCCTGGCGTTGTGTGATACTGTTTAAACTATACCCAGATAATAGTTCCGCAAGAAGCAATCCTAACAAATTGTCACGAAGAACTGTTCTCACAAATTGTTTCAGTTTTCCAAATCAATACTCGTACAAATTTATTTTTTTGAATATTCATTAAGCATACATGAGCAAGCAGAAATGGTTACAGTTTAATTTGTATGAAACTGAATTTAAGTGTCAGAAGCATATTCACGTAGAATTTAACACATGAAAGCAATTCCAAATTGCATATTTGTACAAAAGTCATTATTTTAAAGAGATGATTTGAATTTATATATAAAAATTTGTTAGGGCAGAAAAAATTTTTAGGTCAAACAAATTTTTAAAAAAAACTTTAGTAGGTACTTGATTAAATGTTAATTAAACAATTGCAACTTCTAATTACTCGTGAAGTTTTCAATCAATTTTGAACATGTTTACATGCTCTAATTAGTTGATTACTGATGTTGCATATGTATAAATATTACACTGCTGTGTTTAAATTATTTCAAATATTTGTGAGGCAAGCGAGAAGTTTACAAATAAATAAATTTTGATTCTCAGTGCAGATAAACACTGCTTCGTTACAGCAGTAATTGTTATTTATCTTAACATTTCCAGTGACTGCGTTGTATTTAGTAGAAGTCACTTGACATCTATGTACACATGAATGAGTTTTCCAAACTTTCACAATAACATAATACTAAATATAACAATATCACTTAATAAAATTTAAATATAAAATAGATGACATTTCCTGTCGTGGAGAGTAGGAAAAATATTCAACCAATAGGTAATTATTTTTTTATTCATGTGACTTTAAAGAACTATCTTTCGTTTTATTTAAATAGATTTAAATTAGAGTACCGCATCGTTTTCGTTTCGATAAAATTTTTCATTTTATGACTAGCTCTAAAGTAAAGCTAAGTAGATTAAATATATTCACAAAAATCTCAACAGAAATTCAAATTCCTTACTTACCGATAAAGAATTTCCGGTTAGCAAAGGCAGAGTATGGATGCATGTGGCAATTTCATCTCCATTCACAATAATATCTTATTCCAAAATCTACAGAACGTTTTGCAGTCTGTTCTCATACTTTTTCTCAAAGAATTATTTTCGTCGAAGATAAAACGAGAACGTTACGGGTTCTGTTCGTGAGCTGATTCTTTAATATCAAATGTACTCGGTGACTGAGTTGAATAGTAAATTACGCACGCGAATAATAAAAGCGTTAGCAAATCAAATTGAAATTAAATTTTATTTATACTATGTGATTCAGTTGTGTGAAGTAAGATGATAAGTGTATCATTTACTGACATTTGTGGTGTTTCAGTGAATGTATTTTGTTACAGCGTTATTTATGTGAAGCCGGTTATATATTCCTCGAGTACGCACGTACTGCCATGTTTATGTGGATGTTCATCGAGGGATTGTACCTGCACAACATGCTCACAGTCACCGTGTTCCAGGAGAACTCGTATTACTTGCTGTACGCCTTTATTGGCTGGGGCTTTCCAGTGCTTATGACTATCGCTTGGGTTGTCACAATGACCATACATTTCCCAGTTCAGTATGTATACACACATCCACTATTTAGCATGTGAATTGATGTTGTATTCAACGTACTATGAAATACAAACTGCATTTCCGTACCAACATTCAAAAACTATATGTACTTGTAATTGAAATTCAATCTTTGTGAACAGTTTACGCGCAACAAAAAATAACAGGGTTGCAGAATCGCAATGGCAGTGTGGCCGCAGGGATATAGGCATATACCTGCAAAACCGAAGAAATAACCATGGCAACATGGTTATATAAATAAGCGCGGGTTCGATTCCCGCCTGGAACATTGCCATACATGTGGTTCGCATTCCACAAAAAACTGTAGGTGCCGTCCGGGTGTGAGCTGGCAACTCCGCTGATGGACGTTAATAAATGCTTAATTGTGCTACCCCGGGCAACTGGGATATAGCGTGATGTTGATGTTGCGTTGTTGCAGAATCGCACAATAAACAGTTTTCAAACAGTTCTATAGTTTATTTTCTTTTAACACATAACAGTAAAGTAAATTTATATACATATGTAAGTAGTTTTCTTTTTTTACTTATGAGTAAAAGGTTTTCACACTTCTAGCTCCAATAAAAAAACTTTTATTATATATTTAAAATCAAATCGAAAATGTTTGACTCGTATAGAGTTCAAGGAATTTTGAACAATGAATCATATTTATAGACTTTGTGAAAGATATCGAGAATATTTAACAGAATGCAACGAATTGTTGTTCACTTGACTCTATTTTGCACCGGTATACAAGGGTATGGGTAAAAAGAATAATAGAAAATCTAATAACGACCGGACCGGACTTTATATAGAACTTGAAAGTTTGGCATATAGAGATGGTACAAGTACTTTGAAAAATAGTTTCGTCAGTAGTATGTCAATACTGTATTCATATTTACAGATGCTGGATGAGCTACAATCTGACTGCATACTTCTGGATACTCGAGGGTCCCCGACTAGGCGTACTTGTGGTAAGCGGGGAAACTAAATTATTAACTTCCGGTTCAAAATTGAAAATTTCTTCTCACAGTTTACCTCTTTTGCATGACCAATAATATAATCATCTATTTCCCTTATAATACTATACTATATATACGGTTGATCTGTAATATGTTGGTGTTTTTTTCTGAAAATACATTTACGTTTACAGCTAAACACACTGTTTCTGTTCAACATAATCCGAATACTAATCGTCAAGTTGAAGCAGACGCACACGAGCGAGCTGGAACAAGTTAGGTAAGCATGACAATGCATATATTGTGTAAACAACGTGTATTTCCATAAAACTTTGCTCAGCAATATGCATCTACGAAATACTATGTAAACATATTTCGACTTGTTGAATACATCAATGTGGATAATAAAGACAATATTAAAATAATATAAAGAAAATACAAATATGCATGTATTCTTCATTTATTTATGTATGAAATATTGAAGAAGATTTTATATTTTACAGGACGGCGGTACGCGCTACGTTATTTCTTTTACCGTTAATGGGAATAACGAATATCATCGGAATGACAGATAGTCATGTGGGTGGTGAAGTGTGGCAGTTTGCACTCTGGTCTTACATCACACACTTCCTCACATCATTTCAAGGATTCTTCGTAGCATTACTTTACTGTTTCCTCAATGGAGAGGTAAACGTGTTCATTAAAAGTTCACGCATGCATGTTTTTAACCAAATAACCTTTTATATTAAAAGGTTTTTTTCTCATATTTTTAATTTACACAAAGTGATTAATCCTATTTTACCTTTTATGTACGTGTACTAAAATATTTTTACGCAAATTAAGAAATTTTATTTTTAAATCAGATAATTTTAATTTTCAATTTTTATAATATTTTTTATGCTCATCAATCAGGTATAGTTTTAATTATCTCTATATAAACATTCAATTACCTTGTTACATACACATGTGTGACGGTAACATAGTCATTTATTAAATCATTCCATTCATTAATGTAATTTCAATGAAACAAAACGGTTTATTGGCAACCGAAAATGGACAAACTGTGTATGCATAACGTGATTTAAATAAATTAGTTAAATCTATAATCTGGTCACAGTTATATCATTGAAATAATCAAGTGCATTACGTACTAATATTAATTAACGTATGGAATAATGATTTTTGTTATAGGTACGAATGGCCGTGAAGAGTAGTGTGATGAATTATATGTCTATCCGGTATCGAAGTTGTCGGCCCGGCATGGCCGTCCGGCGGAAATCCGTATCGGGAGTTACGTTAGAAACCGGAGCCTGACCACGGTAATAAACATTGTCATTATTACAATTTACATTGACTTTTAGTATAGTTACTCGTTATGAATGTAATGTTATTGTAGGGGTCGCTGGATTAGGTTATTTTGTAGAAGAAGACCCAAGCCAGAACCACCGGACAGGCTGGCACCAGAGTAAGATATGACTGTACTGTACACACATATGGGATATACATATATTTATTTATTGTATTTATAGGACAAGAGTTTGACGGCAAATATCGCGAGGACGCGGTAGCATTCGTGTAGTGCCCCATAAATGTGACGCGTGCTCGCTGGTCCCCTGTCGCTGGCCGAGGTACACTGGCCCCGCAAAATGTTGGGAAGCACTGGAGTTCTCATGCGAAAGGCGCACAAATAAAATATTCTAATTTATTACTAGCTAAGCATAACATTTGTACATACATATACATACACATTTAGGGAGAGATTTTTATATTACATTTATTATATAAAACAATTGTTGCTGTATCAAATGTTTATAAAAATTATTGCAAAATTTCTAAGAAATTCTGAAACCAAATTATTAAATTACATTGTATTTTGATGGTATTTTTAATTTCCGCAAATAGATAAATTCTAACGTGATGTATATAATATAGGTTGATTCAAATTTAATTTTTCAATTATCAAATATTTCTTAAGAATTTTGCTACTGTGAAAATAAAAAAGCGCTTTGATATCTTGTATAGAACAGACAGAACTAACATTCTATAAAATGTTTTTGCAAATGTATCTCATATCGTAGAGTCTTGAACATATAAATAAGATAGTTTTCAATTGTATTTCAATCGTATTTTGTACATTGTTTATGCCGGATGATGAAACATACAGTTCAGAGTGAACTGGAATATGAGGATATATTTTTTTCATACCGCAGTGCCATGATGTACATAAATGATAGATATTGATAAACAATAAATAAAACACCAACAAATAATAAATATTTGTGATTATTTACCTGCGCTTTATTCAGTTCAATTTGTTACTGTTTGCAGAACACCGCCAGTGTCACTTTATGTATAATTCTAATATCAGTTAATATAATATTATATTTATTAATAATAATTACAAATCCCATTTCGTAAATAAGAATGCCTGGTCGTACATATACATATATAGTTGATAATAGTTTTCTAATTAAGCTGCTGGAATAGTTAATCGTTTGAATTTTATATGCAAACCAGTGGTGGATGTCACCAAAAATGCTTTAGGGTCCAAGTGTAATTCAATAGGTGTATCTTCACTTTTCTCCACTTCAAATTCCGATAGAATATGAACGAGACCTACCTTACCATTCATCAGGCCAAATCTTGCACCTATTTGTAAAAATATATAAGTATTTTCATACAGTATATGGAAGAAGTATTATCTTACCAATACAATTATGCGGTCCTTCTCCAAATGGCATGTAAGCACCAAATGGATATTTACGTTTGTTCGCTTCTGAAAATCGTTCCGGATCATATGTCTGTGGTTCTGGGAAATATCTGGCATCATAATGGAGTCCAAGTAACGGGAAGCATACTGCAGTGCCTTTCTCCAAAACGATATCAGTTCCAGGTAGTTTGTAATCCGCCATACATCTGCGGTCCAAAAACGGAAGTGGCGGATACTTGCGTAGAGATTCTGAAAAATCAATGATTTTATATTTTAGTACAAGTTTTGATGGAACAGAAACTTTTATTTTTCTAATTCGCTTGCAGTTACATATTTTTTTTGTCCTATGAATGTTGTTTTAAATCCGCTTAAAAGAACACTACGAATTATACAAAATGAAACTCATACCTGCACAAACCATGTCAAGATAGGGCATTTCCTGCAGTGATTCATAAGTCAATTCTCCATTGTTTTTGGCAAGCACTGATTTAATCTCATTCCTTAATCTGGACTGAATTTCACGATTGAAGCAAAGTTCATATAAAGTAAAGGACATTAATGAACTTGCAGATTCAAATCCTGCCGAGAAAAATATAGCCGCTTGTGCCACAAGTTTATCGTCCTTCATAGATGAATCAGCTATATAAGTATAAAATAGAATAAAGAGATATACAAATTACACTGTTAGTTATGAATAACTTACTCTTCTTCAGATCAATCAGAATATCAATTAAGTCGTTCCTTTTGATTTTGGTTTCTTCTCTGTGTTTGAAAGAGTCGTTGAAAACCGTCCGTAGGAAATTAGCGCTTTCAGGCTCGAAGAACTTGAAACCAAAAGTTTTCACAAGGCCAGGAGCGAAAAAATATGAACTCATTTGGATAGCTCTTGAATACGTGAAAGTCAATAACTTTTTTCCAACTTCTCGGAAACGAGCATTCTCGTCTGACAAACAATTTGAGTGAATTCCAAACGCACAGGACGTAATTACATCTGTTGTGTATTTTATGCAAATCTCCTTCGCATTGGATGACTTTTGGTTCACTACAACGTTGCCGACATATTTGTTTAATTCTTTTCCAACATCGTTAATTAAACTGAACATCATTTTGACTTTTCCAGATGAAAAGACAGGTGACAGCTTAACTCGCATAGTTTTCCATTCGGGGTTTTTAATAACGAATAAGTTATGTGTTCCAATTGGATCATTTTTCTCGTTTGATACAACGGATCTGTCATGGAAATAATTGAAATCTTTCACTAACATTGCTTTAATGACATCTGGATCCTTTACGACCAGGTATGGCTGATCGAATGCGAATATTCCTCGATATGCACATTCAGTTTTCCTGTAAACTTCTGCCATATACTCTCCAATGGAAATCCGAAACATCGCAATATCCTTAAAGGATCCAAAGAATGGTACTGGCTTCTCATATGGAATTCCTTTCTTCTTCCAATAGTTAAATTTTCTTGTCATATACAGATACACCACAGAAATTAATATTGCCAATAATGATATCATATCAGTTATCCAGCTTGATGTTAGAAGTGCCATCTAAAAATGATTTAATTATATTCGACTTTTCACTATAAAATTATTCGGTTATTACTTTAGTATTGTTGGTAAAAAATTAAAATGAATTTATTGTACTTGAACTGTATGAAGCCATTCGATATTGAATATTCAAACACTACTATCCTAGTAGTTGATATATTTACCTATTTCCAGAATATATATACAAATACAGATAGCCCCCACTGTGTAAAAAATAAAACGTAATATTTATTTCAAGTTGCACGAAAGGACAGTCTATTTGTAAATAATTATTACAAATACATACTCGTAACACGCAATGTGTTTACAAAACATGAACATTCAAATAAGTAAAAAATATCTTAGTTTATAGTAATTACTTTAATTAGAAAATACCGATTGTAATGAATGTTATTAAATGCAAATAGTTAAATAATTGTTTTGTATTGTTGTTACATTTGCGCATTTATGAAAATTTCAGTTGGAATTGCTATTTATCACGTAAATTCACTTCTTATTTATTATTATCCAGTTATGCAATTAAGCACACACGCTATGTATTGTTCATGATATAGTATTAAACAAATCATACATATCACTATATACTTGCATATTGTTTGTAGAATTCTACTTTGTCACGATTTCTATTAAAAAAGTCAAAATAGAATAAATTGTACATACTTACTTTCGACTTACAATCATCCACTATATTTTAATATATGATGGAAACAGGAGTAGACAACAATGACTAGTTTAAATGAAGGATTATAAGAATAACAACGTGTTTCGTATAGATCCATTCTTGTTTTTTACATTAATTAGAGCTACATTGTCTCATAAGTTTACATTCATCAACACATTTGACACTTAAATAGTTACGACTTTCTTCATTTGAATGATGAATTACGTGTTCTAATTACACTTCTATAAATAGCAATATGTATAGGAAGAGTATATATGACAAAATATACAGACCCCGTGTAGCAGGGCGCTCTGACAGGAAGGCTGAAGAGTGGTTTCAAAATGATTGAAATTCGGGTTAAAATTGACTTGGATTTTCAAACTAACAACTGGTAATAACAGTTTCACATTGATTGACTATTTGAGTAAGAGTAGTTGTAAGTTGTAAGTGTTTGGTCATAATGTTGTAATGAATGATTAACAGTTAATCATGTAGGTTATGTATAGATAGATAAAATATCGACAGTGAAGAGAAGAGAACATTAGAGGCGGACATGGGCACAGCTATTGTTTTACAATCATATATAAATCACAGTACTTGTAGTAGCGGTGCTCAGAAGAGTATACTTCAATAAAACTGAAGACAACGTAGGATCCACAAAACTCAATGTTCAACTATCATAGTTGTACATGTATGTATGTATATCATGATATTATTATCTTACAATTAAAAAGTTCAACTTCTTTCAAAAAATATCGCATTTCATATAATTATTTACATATTCTCTAAAAATTCACTTCCGCATACGCTTCCCATATACACTTTGCAAAATTTACTAGTGCCTTTTTGGTTCAAGCCTATGTTGAAGTAAGTTACTTATAATAATAAAATCGCATACATAGATAGATGAGTGTGTGCGTGTTTGGCACCACAAAACAGAACGATATACACAGAAAATAACAAGTATTGTATGTATGTACGTACGTATGTAAATGCAACGGAAAACATTTCGGTTTCTCAATTAAAAATACTTTGTTAATATTTGGTTCAAATTCAAAGTGATGGCGACGTCAATTCGTTAAAATGGACGTCATCACGCCCTTATATGTATAAAATAATTAACTCGACAATTAAAATTAATCAGACTAGCATCACACGAAGGCGAGACTTTATAAATATTAAAATATCTTTCTCGACAATATCATCATCATAATCATCAACATCCACTCAATAAGAAGCATACGTTACGTGTTAACGTTACGTTACGTTATGCTGCTAATGCTTGATTGATAAACTATTGAATTGTTCAACGGGCGCCATATGTCCATCGTGAAACTCACATCCGTGCTACTCTATTTATATGTAGAATCACATTGATATTTGACAGTCGACTGTACACAGTCCTGTACAACCTGGGATGATACACTGACAGTTCTACTAGTGTAGTCTAGAGTTTATACATTGTACAAATCACTTGTATCGGCGGAGGGGCAACAGTTGTGTGTAGGCCAATCCATAGTCGCTCCCCGGCGATCAGACGACAAACAACAGAAAATACTGATATGAGAGAGAATATCATCATTTACAACAGGCCGCATCAACATCATCGGACACTAACAGAGCACAGTTAGACAGCGGCATAGGAATATTAAAATTTATTCAACCAGTGAATTGGATAAAACATGTAAACTAGTAATTTCATTTATACGTGGTCGGTTCGTGAGTTCTTGTTGCAACATCTGCAGAAGATATAGTTGACCAGACCCGACTTGTCCGGTGACGAGGATCCCCGCTGTCACATCAGCTCAATGCTTGTCTCCAGTACACGTGGGTCGGGCTCCAGTGCGCCTAGTCGTGAGTCACAGTATCCCTTGCCGGTGACACTCTCACACCGTACCGGTAGATTCGTGATGGAACTACTGTGCGAGTGGGATGTTGATGCCACGGAGCATACGGGCACTGTGTCGCATGTAGCTGTGCTGGACTTTATCGGGGACGGTGGCGGCAGACTATCCAGACTGTTGGCAGCCCTGTATCGGCCCAGTGTGAGACGTTGTCGCCATCCCTTCTTACCTGCAGCGCCGCCTGCTTTGTTCACCTTGGGCAGTGTACTTGCACGCTTATCATCGTCCACATCCACACTCTTACAGCACGGTGGCGTCTCGTCTTTCTTACCGCCGCGATGACGTAACGGCAGTGTCATGCGTGTTCCATTGTTGTTCTTCAGTGACAGCATACCACGGAATTTCGAAGAATCTCTATCAATGCTGATACCAAGCCGGTCCGTAAACTGTTTAAGACGCGACAACAGTGAACGATTACCATTCGGTGACAACTGCTCTGGCCGGTCCTGCTCCTGTTTGACATTTTCACTCGGTTCCTGAGCAGCGGTTTTATTGTTTGCACCGCCGTCTACAGAGATTTTATCGAATTTACACGAATTCGGTACGGTTTTCGTGTTTTCCAGTGGACAAGTGTCTGTCTCACAGTCACCAATATTTTTCTCGCCATTTTCATCGGATTTGATAGAATTTTTTTCGACTTCCATTGTGCGTTCTGTCAAAACGTTGTTTTGTTTATTGATGTCATTTTTTTCGCATGGCCTGCTGTCATAATGTTTGAGTATACCAATAGCAGCGGTGGAGTTTCGTTTGACGCGTAGCCGATCAATGGATAATTCCATGTCTTCTGCGTGCCTGAATCCATGCTCATCGTGCGAGATTCTTCTGCAGAACTGTTTGAAATACCTTCTCGTGTGTTCGTCGAGTAGTTCTGTCGTGTCGAATGAAAGTTTCTTGCCCGACAGAGATCGTTGATCGAAACTTTGTGTGCCGCCGACGAGCCGGCGGCGATCTTTCTCACCTTGTACTGCGCTCGCTACTGCTACACAGTTCAGTTGCTGTGCCTTCTCTCGGCTGCCCTTTCGTGAGCCTGGATAACTTTTTCTCCCTGAATTCACCGAGCCTTCCGTGGAGATTTTAAACTTCAGTGCCTTCTCGGACGCTTCGACTTCAGTCACTGTCTCCGAGTCACCACTCTCGTTGTCTTCAGCTACTTCTGGCAGACTACAAGGTTCCTCATCGGACAGAGCGTTGTCCATACTGTACTCAAGGTCCTCGTCAGTAGAACGAGACCTATATAGTAAAGAATACATAGAGCGATTAGAAGTCTATGTTCACAGATAACAAATGTGAATATGAAAATACCTTGACCGGTTTTGTCCGAATGTAATGCTCTTCTTTGAGCGCACGCTGTGGTTTGAACCGGATTTCGGTACACTCACACTACCAACACTGTCGGGACTATTCGCTGTCGGAAGTGCTGAGTGATCTAAGAGCTCAGCGACTACGCTCTTCCTGTGCATACGTTCCTCCTTCGTTGCTTCATTTAACCGCCGGTAATAATCCAGAGCGTCCCGGACTGGTTGAACTATTAAATCCTATACAAAATATATTATCATAAATAACAAAAGCAACTGTAGTTAAATCTCATTTATTATGCACAAAAAGTAAAAATCTGCAAACTGCGTCTGTAGTGAAATAATGACGTAAATATTTCACAGTCTAAAACTCTTCATTCAGTTATGAAAACAGCAAAATATAAAATATGATTATTTAAGTCCACGGCAGGTTGTACGGTTGCGTAGTGAAGTCTGGTATTATTGTTACCTTCCATTATACTCAACAATTACAGAACTTGTGTAATTATTTTCGCAAGAGCAGAAACTAAAATAATCACAGAGCATTTGAAACCAGCACACAGCACAGCAGTACGCCCGACGCACACAATAACATTTCCTCTCCACGTCAATGGTGGCTACGTGCTTTCAGTCCTAATCCTAGGGCTTACCTGAAGCTCCGTGAAAAGCTCCCCCAAAGCTTCAAACAGCGGTAACAAAACAAAACCAATGAAGGAACATTGCGACGATGGTTTCGTTATTTTATCCCGATCCATGAACGGAGTCACCGGTAAACCCTCTAATTTCTCAGCGTCGCTTTGCTTGAAGAATTCCTAACGACAAAAATAACACATTTATTTTCAAACAAACACCTAAACATTTCATAAACACACATACATAGATAAAAGTTTCGTCATTTATTCATTCTGACAACTGAATTACCAAGAATTATGACAATGTATTAATATTTCTTACTTGCAACAATCTGTCCAACCACGGTTCTGCTACATCCATTGGTCTAGCTTCATTCGAAATATCCGCTACTTTGATGAGTACCATGCAAAGCTGAAGAATAACATTTAGAATTATCTACAATGCCCTGGCACATGAAAATTTAGTTACATTACCGAGTTAACGTGTGACTTGTTGGTGTAGTCAAATGTCGGTGTTATATCTTTAAATTGCGCTAGTATTTCATTGTGCCGTGCCATATCCGTTGCAAGAATACACCGAATCATACCTTCGCGTACTTGTTTAAACATGTCGCTTGAAAAGGATTTGAATATATTACAGTCTTCATTCTCCAAGATACGAAACGCAACGCTGCAATGGTGGTTTTCCAGTGGCGATATATCGTTATACCTTTGGGTAGAAATGTGGATTAGTGTTTTTCTGACAGCGTTATGGACTATCGTGTAGACTGTATGTACCTGAGCGCAAGTTCTGTCTTGGCGTTGATCTGATAGATGTTGTTATAACCGGGATGGTCCAAGTCGTGACAGATGCTGGATGCGATAAGTATAAGAGTTTCTAGGTCACCGATCTTGGAAGGAAGATCCACGTAACAGGCAATGGCATACATCTATATGGACAGACACATTGTACTTATAGTTTCTTATCCAACATACAAATAAATAATTCACAAGACAAATTGTAAACTGCACTCACGAGACTATTTCCGCCAAATTACCTTAAGCTATAAGAGAACTATAAAACTTTTCTATTTATGTAACTATTTAAAAGCCAAGTTTTTATTTCCCGTCATTTTCATCTAATGTTGTACATTTAGTCGTTGCTTCTATAACCGATTTTGCCGGCATATGCACTTTATACAAATTTAGGTCAAGAGTAGCATAAGAGGACGGTAGCACTCAAGTAATATTGCTGGACAGAATATTCCGCATTACAGTAGGAAAATATTTTAAAAACATTATACAAATGAATGTGAATTCTATATATAAAATTCTACATTATAAACATGTATAAAACTCTCACTATTTGATGAAAATAATAAAATTATTTATAATATCTTACCATTTGGGCGACGCAAAAACAATGCCGGAAATTGTGAAAAGGAACTTCGTTGTAGTTCTTGTAGACTTCGTATAAGAAATTCCTCAAGGTACGCATGTCAATAGCGAATTTAGAACAGAGATCGAGATCAATGAACATCTGTTGAAGGAGCAACAGTAACTCTTCGTCTTCCCATTGTCGGGAATCGAACGTTGGCATTCGAAGCCATTGCTGTACTGGTTCAGTTAGGCTTGAATCACTGTCAAATACACATCACATAACAATAACATGAATAATAAAATAGTTTATACAGACTGGGAAAATTATTTACTGAAATAAACAGCGAGTTAATTGTGCCATTGTAAACGGGATTTGCCCTTTGTTCTTACGATGAGAAATAGTAGCAGAAATAAGACAAATGAGAAGCATACACAGGGGAATAAGAGTTGAGGATGCTTGGTAAATTGAAGATGTTTTTTTTATACTAGAATATGGGATTTGCTTAGGATGAAGGATAAATTTAAAAGTACCTACATCATTAGTGAAACCAGCAACGCAGACCGTTGCTTTTAACTAAATGAATACTGCGAATTAACGTATATAAAAAAATTGCGACTTTTTAAAATAAACATTGGAAATTAAATTTTAACTTGAAAACAGAGTTATAACCACGGTTTAGTAATATAAAATGTGTGTATTTTAAATTTAATTCTCGACGCAGTAACTCACTTTCGCTAGATAATTTGTACGCAGTATTTCTTTATTCTTTATTTTACGCTTTAAACTAAACAACGTTTTTAATGAAACAGTGAAAATAGATATAAGGCGACAAGTAAGAAAAATGTATGAGAATTAAATATCAATAATATATTAACTTCAATAAATTTTTAAAAAATACTAATCACAATTATATTTATTTATACACTATGGTATTTTTTTGAGGACATTTTCAATAAAACCATCATGACAAGTTGATGATGAACAAACAAAATTTCGAACACAATTTATGCTAGTTTATTCGTGCTGTTATTCATGAAAATCTCTTAATCCTCATACATCACAGCTTAAATGTATTTACTGACCATATTTCGCGCTCGTTCACGTGCTGTACCGCAGATTTTGTATGTGTAAAAATGATTGAACAGCACTTAAAAATATCGATATCTGAAAATAGATTCTGCCGATTACGCCGAGTGCAACACAACGGACGTAAAAATCATTTCATCTGGCCTGGTTTGGTGGTGTGAGCCATTTCCATTCCCAATACGACAAATAAACAAACTTTCACACAGCTGCGCAGTGGTCCTCGCCTCATTTATTTTATTCTGTTTGGTTCGTTCTACTTCAGTCGTGCAAAACAAATATCACACACAGTAAATCGTTTATTCAAATCAACTGTCACATGTGACAACATTAAAATATTTTGTCTTAACTCTTTTTATAATGAAATATTCGTACTTTAAGCCTAGATTGTCTTAGTATTGTATTTTTATTCATTGGAAAAAAATCTCAGAATTCTTCGTGTTCCAGATTGAAGCCAAGAAGGAAGAAAAAAGTACGTACTGATAAATTGTTTGAAAGCGCTGGCACGTCAACAGCGCACCACGTAGATGCGTGTGTATTTTGCATACAGAGTAGTGCATCCTATTGAATTCAATCTGTAAAAGCAAAGAGACAATCCGCCACACTAACACTGCGAACGAAAGCATTCTAGTGGACCATGAATTGAAATTCATGGTAATTGTTTCAGAAACGTGCAAATGAACGTTGGTTAAATTTTTATTCAATTGTCAGGACAAAAAGTATGTACTACGAGTACATATTTACAGATAACTAGAAATACAGGCAACTACTCTTTTTCTTTTCTTAAAGGTTGCATTAAATAAACAGATCATAAATCTTCGTTGAAAGAATTTCACAATCAGTCTATTTTTCAATTCTTCAAACTCACTCCGTAAGAAAATGGAAGAAGAAATTATTAAATGCTTTTATTTAAAATTCGATCAACTCAAATAAATCTTCAGTGAATGATTTTTGTTAACAGTTGCGTCTGGAAATGTTTTCGATAGAGAAAAAAGAAAAGTGAAGCGAAAGGTGGAAAATCGCGCGTCATTGGAACAAAGGGCGTTTCACCTTATTCTTTCACCATCAGTTACAGTCCTCAAGTTGTTCGCAATGGCTTTGTACGCTTTCTTTATCCCAATATCAGGTTGTTTCAACGTCTTCTTGTCTTTGGGCTTTCTGATAAAGAATACGCGCGCGGGAGGGTGAGGTATGGAGGGTGGTATGTTGGGTACAGAAGATTGTCTTTGATATTTCATAAATGAGAAAGATAGCGAATGACTCACCAGATATTAAGGAAGTTCTCTTTGACACGTTTCTTGATAGAATCGCTTTTTCTCCTGTATTGTAGTCGACGACATTCATCCGAAGATAGCGGCTCCGGAAGTTGCTTGTAAAAACCTAATTACAAAAGCATGTTCCTATCAATTATTATAACCATTAATATCAATTATATTTACACAATACTAAATATATACTAAACTATCATCATCATCAACAACATAATTGTAAGCATGACTTTATGTAAAATTTCAATGTCATTTGTACATTTAACAAGATCTAGAAAAATAGGAAAAATTATATGTAGTTGTGCCAGACATGTAATTACTGTTCAACTACGATTTTATTTCACTTTTGATAAAAAATACTATTATTAACAAACAAACAAATAAAAAATCTATATCAAAGTCTAAAGTCTCTAGATTTAATTACGTTAGCGCAAATAAAAGAAAGAAAACTTTACTCGCAGCCAAGCATAACTAATTTATTTTGGAAACCGCAAAGTCTCGCTGTATTTGACTGTAAGCGATGAGTGGGCGAATGGAGATAAATATTTATTTACAATTCACCAGCTTCATTTGATCAACCTGAACGCTGTTTATATTTCATAGCAATATACACATTCCAAAAGAATAATTCATGGTACAGATACAAAACATCGGCTATTTTTATCTGCGAAATTCGTTTAAAATAAAACCTGAAGCGACTTTCAACGTAACTTTGTGTGTACATAATTTTATTTAACCACACAGTAATATTATACATTTTGTATTTGTACAAGCAATCTTATTGTATATACACAATATGCTATAAAATCATTATTAAAAGTACAACATCGAGATATAGAAAAATTATTTTTAGTTTGTAATTATTGAAATGCTCTCTTTGTGTCTGGCATATGATGTAATTAAAAATATGAAAATCATGACGTGAAGTTTCATGTAGGTATATATCTCGTAGGTCAGCCGTACTCTAAGGATACATTACACTAATTAGTGATAGTTGGTAGCTGTTAAGTTCATTAAACAATCTGCCCGTAATTGTAATTTAGTAATTTCGTAGTCTGCAACTTTTCCAATGAGTCAAGCGAGGAACATTAACGTGTCCTTTCTCTTCTTGCTACCGTTGGCTTTATTTGCTTTTCAAAAATACGTGGCATGCATTCAACGCGGTCAATAATCCGCCTGCTCTACTCCCTGAACTATACTAAATCAGGTCTGACAACACAACGCCAACCACAAATTGAAACATACGGTTTGCGGTAATACTTGTGCCTCTATATATACCACCACCACCACAACGCGTCACGCTTACCAATTCCTAACCAACTTTATATGCGTACTTCAATCAATTTTACAATAACGAATTTATTTTTTAAATATAAAACTAACAAAAATAATTATTTAAATGCAAATATTGTACTAATACATATGTATATATTTAAATATATATTACTGATACACTCGGCAGGTTTTTTGTAATAATAATTGTAAATTAAAGTGTAATTATACAAAAAGCCTACACCTAATTTTGGAAGGTGAAACACAGGGTAAAGTGTACGGGAAATTTAGTTTGGCTTTTAATTTAAGTTTGATAATTTACCATCTGAAGTTTCTGCGCGTAAATTATGTTTTGTTTGAAACACCTTGGTTTTTCGCTTGTGTATTAAAATGAGGCTGGTTTATCTAAGTGTTTTACAGTTGACAGATGTTACAAACTAATATCTGAATATTGTTCTTATTAACCTTACACTTGCAATATGTAAGTTTTGAATATTTGACGGATGATAATTGATTAGGACAAGATGTAGGAAGGTTACTCACCGAGCCAGCTGAGTGCTTCCGTGGTTTCGAGCTTATGGCGGAAGTTGTCGACCTGGTGGCGTAACTCTTGCACCGCTGGCGGGAGCGAGTCATGATCGAGACGTAGCTGCTTCTCAAGTTCAGCGATGCGAGTTTCTAGGGTCAGTAGGTCAACGCCGACGTCGTCAGGTAACGGGCCGTTAGCATGTGACGCGACCACCTGCAGGGTGTACGGCGTCGTCGGCGTATTCGCCGGTAATTCCGAACTGATGTTCATTAGTAGGCCTTGACCGTTGTACAGTTTCAGGATGTCACGTGGACCGGCTTCAGCCGCCGAACGGAAGAGATCTACAACAAAAAACTGCATGTTACACATTGTTTGATCTCAATAATTCTATGCTGTCTTTAAGTGGAGACTCAGGTGAAATAAAACTCTACAAGTAGGTGATATTATTTACTACATTGTTACAATAAAAATATCATTTTACATTAAATATCTGTACTCAACAGTAAAGTATAGCAGTCAAGTGACATCATAATAAAATATATCCTTGTTACACATATATTTAACATAAACCATACCGATCATAAATTCCATTAACTTTTTACGGTTGGAAGTTTTTTACGAGGCATAAACCGAAACTTGGTGCATGCGCATAACTTGCTTACTTGATTTACCCGTATACCGGATACAGCAGTAAGGCAAGGATGCTAATTGCAGCCTGACTAATTGAAAATCAATGTAGGCCTACTCTTAATTTATAATCTCTATGTATAATTGCATAATTGTCAAACTCAAACAGCTCTAGTGATCAATGTTTGGGAGGTATTAACAGTAACCAATATAATCTCCATTGTAATTTAATTATTTTCGGATTCACTTTGGACCCGATAATAGGACAACAATGACAATTAGCACCATATCAAAATAAAATCATTTGACATGATTGTTTGTTGTTGCAGTCAGCATATAAAACAATTAACTTTATGCATTCTGCGTATCATTTCATTCAAGTAATATTTGCGTGTTCAAATATAACATTAATTAATGAAATATTTCGATATCTTTGTCATTATATATTCGTGTGAATAACTTATTAATCATTGATTCGTAACAGGCTAATTGGAAAGGTAGTAACTATTTCAAGAAATTCAAATAATACATTTAATAAATTGACAATAAATATTTGCATGGGAGAATGTAATGTCAATATTATTTTCTTCTCTGAGTGGATGTGTTTGCAATGTCCGTTATGAGCTAGTTTAAGATATATACTCGTTTGCCTGTAATCCATGATTCGACACTAGTGAACCTGTAGTATCGTGTTAGCGGTTGGATGCAACGACGCTGCCACCATGTATCAATTACACGTGTCGCGTGGTTAGCTATATAGGTAAGTGTTCCACGAATCACATAATGTATCCTTGTGAACCACGAAATCGATGGCTGCCACCCAACAGGCTCTCGTAATTGATTTGGAACAAACACATATTGTCTTTATACTCTACTGTCATGTTTACAACTGAAAATTCACTAAAACTATCTTATAAATATTTAAAGAAATGAACTGTATCATCTCTGTGTTTATCAAAAGTTTTATCGTCTCTAGTATAAGTTATATCTTATATAAAATAGATAAATAAAACCAACGATATTTTATATTAGAATTTCTAGCCCTAACACGCTTATTGATGTCTACAGACTTCAGTTCTGTATTTACTTATCTGTTTTCATCATCGTGAATTTCTAAAAGCCGTGACATACAATTTTTAGAATGATTAAATACGTTAGTAGCAAAAGTACTTAATTTAATGTGAAAGTTCCATTATATTTGCTGTTGTTTCTATATCACTTCATATTTTGCATTTACGCGTCTGAAAATATGACAAATGTCATGTTAAACGATTCGTCAATAAAACTTTAATGAAAGCGTAGACAAACAGACAGACAGGCAGACAGACGGATAAGCGAATATTGCCCGTGGGCGTTCTATTCAATTCAGATCTGCAATAATAGTTAAATCCTCACTCTTCTATATAAAAAAAACTTAGTTATAACTGACACTGCAGCAATAAAAACGCGATGGATATATTTTATTTGTAATTACTATATTTTTGTAGAACATGCAGCATTTAATTAAAATTTTATACTGAAGTAAATATATATAAACGAACTGCGTAAATACATATTGTAAATATGCGTATATAAAATTAAAAGCAAACATTCACAATATATATGTAAATATTAAAATATTTCTTTGTACGTATTTCAATTTGTTTTGTAAAATTTATTTAAATTGAAATAGTATCGGTTATCGTTACAAACTAGAGATATTCTGTCAATAACTAAATGTTAATAAATATATATAAATCAATATTTACTAGAAGTTGACAATTATAGGAATATAGGAATTATAATATTTATAAAATATGTATTTATATTTGAGTCTGATGGGTTTACTATTACATTATTAAATACATACAAAAATTAATGAAAGGAATAATGATAAAAGTTTGTCCATAACTGTATAGAAACGCAGTTACTAACTCAAATATGAGATATAAATAAAAATATAATGACCAAATCAATATAATATCTGTATACAGTAGCTTTTGATAATACGCGCCCATACAATGGCATTATCGAATCAAAATCAACGTATGAAATATTCATAATACAGCCAGTATAAGCACCAATATTTCGAAATCTAACACTGCATACTGTACAAATATAAAAATAGAATAGAAATTTGTATGATTAAAGTGCGATTTGAACATTGATTGATTGAAATATTACAATAGCGGCGGAAATCTAATTCAGTAATGCAGAGAAAATCATGACTTCACAATGTAAAATTCTTTAGAGTACTATTTTTACACCGCAAGTAAAAATAAACATTGATTTGCTAACAAAAATGTATTTAGTTATTTTTTTATAAACTGATGTTTCAGATGCAAGTAAAACATTAATTTATAAGCTACAAATATTTGAAATACCAAAATCAATTCGCGTATCACTGATTAATCAAAATGATACTTGAATTTAAATATTACATATTATATAAATGTAATATATTTGGAAATTATTAATCAAATACTTCATATACGCAAATCTGCAATGGTATTTAATTTTGAAAATTACAGATTACAAACCCTACTGATAAATTTAAAATTAATATTTGAATATATTTGTCGATTATACAGTTTAATTAATTGCTCTTGAACTGCATATAAAATACTAATTTCATATGATTAAAATAATATGGCTGTATTTATTGTAAATGATCGAGATAATATTGTTTTAATAAATATTTTATTGATAGTAACAATTTTTTTGTTTTTCTACGTTCATGTAAGCAGCAATGAATGAATATATTTGTCTGATTTTCCTTTTTAAAAATGTACCTGTAAATATACTGAAAGATAGGAAGGATGCGGCAAAAAAGCACTAGGTCTAATGGAAAATGAAAATTTCATAAGATTTTCGGGCGAAAACAACTACGAAAGGGAAACGTTTCTGAAACTGCCTGTACGAACCAGTACACAATTATTTAAGACGGGCTTTACTCTCTGTGATTATGTGCACTGTTCTTCAGTTTCCACAATAAGGAAAATTCCATTGCTATATTAAATTAAATAACATTTAACTGTAATGCAAATAAAAATCAAGATGCTTCACAGTGCACTGTTTTATTATTTAACTGAAACATCAATGAATTCAAGTTAACACAGATGCATTTTAATATAAAAACTGAGTAAGAGAAACCTAGTACAAGAGTACACTAATCAGCTAAGTATGTAGAGCTTTTTTCCTCATATAAATTCTCTAAAGCTAATTATTTCGCTATAGTATTGTCACAGTCTTCTATGTTTAGCGGGTGTAATGTTTCTAATCTGATTACACGGCTATTAACACTGATAATTGTTTAAGAGGATTACAAGCGATAAGATTTACTTGAGTAAATCTGGTTTTTGTAACAATATATTCTCCTAGTGTGAATCTTTTGTGAATTTAGATACACAGAACATTAGTAGAACTATTGTTGTATACTAACATGTATTGAAATAATAAAATAGTGTCAAATAATTGTCAGTAACTCATAGTACTTAGATATACTTGTTGTGATATTATCAACAATCTCTCTGTTACTCTCTAGTTTATTCAAATTGTTTCTGTGCAATGTTTCATTTTATAGCATAATCAGAGAAAAGTTTTTAATCAACAAAGTTGTGTAAATATTTTAAAGCCAGAGACGTACGTACACCTGACTTTGAAAATCTTTATTAGAAATATTTATAAAGATTGTTGGCAACTTGTGCTTTGAACAGAAACAATTTAATAATAAATCCAAGAAGATATTATCCGTGAAAGACATTTTCAGCTCGACCGTAGGTACAGGTGAAATATTTAAAAAAGAATCTGGTTTGTAATTTATTCATTTTTAAGATAACACGAAGGGAGACGACGCTCTAATTCATGGCTGTCAGAACTTCTTAACATGAATATTTATAAGTTTCTTTCCAATATGACGCGTCTCTCATTATAAGATGTTACAGTACGTCTGGGAGTGAATTATGCTATCGATTTCTGACGATGACATTCTTAACATTTCAACTCCCAGTGGCCTTTCATTAAAAATATCTCCTAAATTCTCATCGGATTCAGCTGTCGATAAAGCAGGCATTTGTCTGAAAAATATGTGGAGAATCTTAGTGTTAAATTTCAGTTCAAAGGTAAGTATAGCAGAGTAGTAGTCAGATCATCTATTGTGCATATTATTATTTGTAATTTCCATACCAGGTACAATGATAGATGATTCTCTCTGCACTGACAGTGTTGATTGAGTGAAGAAATTACAAGTAACAATGGTTCATTAATTCAATTTGGTGGTAACACGCAGATAATGGAATGTATCGGTGATATCAGTGTGTAATATTCGAACATACTAAACAAACATGGGCTTAGAGCGTGCGATCAAGAGCTGTGTGTATCAGTAATTGGTTAGGGCACTCTACTCACCATTAATGGATTAACATGGATTTATAACTCCTACCAGTACCGATATATGAACACAGCTGCCATACGTCAACCACCAAACATTGTTATCCGCATGTCCTTTCATAATCTCACAAATCAATCAAGAAACTGTGCATGAAATGAAACATTTCATTAATTATACTGTGAAAAGTTAAAATGATATACAATTGTCCATCCGAATTTTTTTATTCATTATCGCATTTCGACATGCAAGTTTTTTTATATTTCATTTATTTTAGTAATGTAAATTCGATTCTTAATGGAATTTCTTGAGCATACCAATTTGTATATTTCTTTAACAAGTCTTCAATATATGTACATATACATGTTTGTTCTACTCAATCTATTCTGCGCTGTAAATATTTATAAAATTTTTATTATTTCGTACCAGGTTTGAATATGAAATCCATGGAGGAATAATAAAGTATTTACAAAGTAAAATGAAGGTCTCTGACCAAAACAAATTAGCTATCAATTTAAGGGACGACCAAGCAACGAGGTACGTAATTGTAACGTTTTGTAAACACTACGGTGGTCAAATAATTTACACAGGGGTAGTTTATGAGTGCAAGAGTACACAGTTCACCTAGTACGGCTACCACACATCGATTATTCAGTAAGTAGCTAGGGTTTCACATACGGGAACTTCAGTTACCCAAAGTGAACTTTCGTCCACAAAACATCAACCAACCTAACATTGTATCAAGTCAATTATTCTAACGTTGTCACGTAAACTTAGCATATTAAATACTGTATAATATATTTGCACTTGCTAACTACTTATATATGCAACGAAATGTAGTTTTCTCATGATACTTTTATCTTTACAAAAGCATGTATGGAAATGATTCGAGCAAAAGTAATATTTGCATTTAGTAAAGAACTAGAGGTTTCATCTCCCAACATTATACAGTTTAGTACGAAGCATAAAAGGAACATTTTACAGTGTTAAAGAGCAAATGGTAATTAGTAAAAGTGCAAAGGAAAGTGTCCAAAGTGATGAGAGAGCACCAGAACATTAGCTATCTAGAAAGACAACTCTTTGATATTAATAGAGATGAACCAGGATAATGGCGTATCCAATTTTCCATCAGATAATAATCTGACTGGAACCTTTTACCATTTCAGTTAAAAGCATGATCAAAATGTTAACGCACTCGGTTATATATTCAAATAACATTCGCAAAGATAAAATAAAACTGTAGTATGAAACCAGTGTGAACTTGAAACACAACTTTATTTGAAAACTTGCTAACATTTCAGTACTGTCTGAACAGGAAACGTAGATGGCTATGTGCGCATGCGTTCTTATGAAATTTACAGTATCTGCAGCAAAATTAATTTCCTTTATCCACGAATGAGATAAATTCAACTTGACGGTCCAAATCTGATGTAACGGCCACGCGAAATAACTCGGATATTATTAAAGGGTTTAATAACACACTTTAATTTATTAGAACCGAACTCTGTGTTAACCGCAACTCGTGGTTAGAGATATGAATGGATAACAGTACGGTACATCGGATATTACGGATGCCTTAAAGCATCCGGAAGTTTCTATATGGATTTTGGTATAGAATTCAATTTCATTTTTTTTATGTACTCTTATCAGTTAAATGATAGTTATTTACGGCTGGAAACTAAATTAAATGGAGAATTATGAGTTTTGTAGTAAGTGTATGAATTCTAGAATTTTAGTTATTGAACAAGCAAACATGAACTTATTTTCTATGTTTTTCAACACAGTTCTGGAACTATACAACCAATTCTAAAATCATAAATTCAAATTCTATTTTCAAAATAGAAATAAACTAACATAGAAGTATATGTAACGAAAGACGACAAAGTAAAATGGAATCCACGTGTTGTTGCCAGAAACAACAACCACCTCATTAAAATCTACAATAAAATGTAACCAACTTATCTGTATGTACCACTATTAACAAAGTATGTTCAAATATCATATTGTAGTTCTTCCGTGATATTTCAGAAAATACATGTTCATTAGCTGCAATAATGCCTCTTGCCCAAATGAACATACATGACGAAAAATAAATCAGTTCTTTTTATTTCCTCTGCAAAGATACATATTAAATTGTTACTGAATATTGTACTTGTAAGAAAACCATATAGGTATTTTTTTCTTGCTATTAGAGTGTCTTTTTGCTATTTTCTGTCATATTACATTGGGGGATATTCAGTAATGATTGTGATGACTAC
>JAGJTL010000183.1:2808428-2843637 GCA_022063505.1 Calosoma granatense | reverse complement strand
CTTACCTTGTACAGGCACACTTCACATCCCCATTGAAATCTGCAAAAAGAGAGAAAATAGTATCAATTTTTAATTTGATGAAAATTTCACTGCTGTCAAACGTTTACACCCTTATCGTTGGTAAGTGTCAAGAGACGACACAAACTTATGACTGATTTTTGCATAAATACTTTCCATAAGAATATATCGAGTTCGTTCGCGAATACAAGAGCGTCTGCTTGGAAGCGAATGCGCGCGGGCTTGATGCATTTTACATGAGAGGGTTCCGAATCCCGGACCCTTTCGGGTTAGTACATTATTCACAGGTTGCGTCATGCTGGAACGCTCTTGTTAACGCAGTGTTTACACTATTAACATCATACAGCAACAACGAATGTATTTTAACGACTTTGCATAGAACAGAACAGTGTTTTTATTTCAATCATTATCACGACAAAGCTGCGACGCTCTTCAGAATACACAGGTACAAAATAAATACAACACAACAAGACCTATGTGTACAATCATTGTTTTACTTGCGGAGAATACACACAACTGCATCTAAAGTTGAACTAGGAATGTACTAATTTATACACAAGAAGAACTTATTCCTATATATCCGTACATATATCAGAATTTAGCGTACAACTTTAATGGAAAAAAGTTAATTTACTGCAGACGATGTTTATGCATACTAGTTATGTTATGTAAATTCATCCGGAATGATTAAACTTGTAATGAAATCATATGTATGTGATATGAAACCATATTGGTACAATTCTCCCGTTAATTAAACAAATCAAGGTAAAAGTTCCAGGTTGTTTATATTTGGAATATTGCACGAAATGAAACAAGTTTTACAATTCTCATTTAAATCAACTGTATCCAGAAATAACTAATTTCAACATACTGATACAGTAATAACAATATTATATTAATAATATATATTTGTAAATATAAATACATACGTAAATGTTCATTGAAAGACAATGAACATTTATGTAGAATATTTGTAGATATCTAACAGATAGTTTACGGTTTCCGTCAATGTTTATCTAAGCATAATAAAATGAAAACGAAATGAACTGTTAACGACGTCCTTCATAAGCGAACAGATCAATATAATGATATTTCTTAGAAATGATATACTTTATCGTTAGGAAAATAAAAATGTTTAATTCACAGAATCACTGTGTGTGTGTGTATGTACACTGCACGGAGCATGTCAGTTTTGTTTACAATATTAACATTTGATCGCAGTGACAGTGAAACTAAATACACCGATAATATAAATAATAAATTGGTCATATGTATATACATTTATTCGGCTAGATAATTTATATGAATAGTACTACAATAAATAATAAATTACATTAAGCAATATATTGAATAAAAATAATTTTTAGTGAAACAAAAAAACGTACCGGTGTAAAGCAACATTAAAAAAACCGGGCGAGGTGTAATTAGGAAAAAGCCATCTAATTTCTTAATAAGTCACGCTCTGACCTACATACAGAATTAGTAACTTCTATGCAAACAATACGGTAGTCAACTAGAATGGAAAAACACAAAAACTCCGGAAATTGAAGGACAAACGAAAGTGGAAAGAAACAATTAGGTAAATCGTTACATTTGGCGTAAAACATCACATCAATTAGTTTTGAAAATTGGTACCACGGAACAGCGAAATTAGTAAGAGAAACTACTACTGGACAATCAACTCTGTTTATCTGTAGCAAAAGCTATTGATTTTTCAACGATGTTGTGGAGTGAGAGAGAGGCGAGGACTTCAATCAGTCGTCGCAAGAGGAACACAATTCACATCATGCATATTCATTAGTACAGTACTCTACTCCATACACCACATCCATTTAATATCTTCACCGTTGACCCGACCATTTTGTTCTATGGCTATGTAATAAATGTTACATTCACGAGACTAAACTTGGCATGGAAAATTACTAGATCCTAAAGATGTAACATGTACCCTTGTATTACTATCATCACATAAACACACACATAGATAACAAAACACCAAGTACAAGTGAATGATTCAAGATAAAAACTATCTGATATTTTAAAGATCTAAGCAAATAAAATCATGCAAATCTAGTAAGAAACATCCATAGTTCCTTTTTTAAAAAAGAAGACAACTTTTCAAATATATTTTCCTTAGTAAATATGTTGACTACTTGCGTAAAACTTTTAAATTTACTGTCATTTTACATGTGTAAGTACAGATGTTTGCAGACGCTCCCACGCTTTCAGTATGATGTTTGCACATGGAACTCTGTGCAAACACATTACCAACAATAAGTAGATTTTAATACACTGTAGAACGCTTCCATATTTATAGATCCATTAAATGTGGAGATTGCAGATAAATTCATAACAAAAAGCAAAACAATTCTAACGTGATCTCATTAAAAACTAACAACTAACAATTGTTCAATTTTCATGTGCGATACACTTTTCGTGTCATATATAATTCCGTGTGTATGCATATAGAAAAACTACTGGTACGTGTATGTGTAGCACAATGTGCTAATGAATGACGTCACGGGTACGAGTTGATAACGCAACGGATGTGTTGATAAGAGCAGAGAGAACGAATCACGCACTCGAAACAACACAACACACAATCATGAATAAAATACGACAGTATATAAAACATAAATTAACTATCGACCTGTTAGAACATATCTATAACGCATGCAAGATGAAACTTGTCAACGAAATATAATACTCCGACATTTGTCCTAGTTTATCAGAGCTACTCTGAAAAAACGAATAAACTGTAAGTAAGGAAACAACGTTAGCACAATACACAGAGCACTCTTCGGTATTAGTGAAGTGTAGAAACGGTTGCAGACTTGCGGGCGTAATTGTATTTCTCTATTTCTCTAGATCGCAAAATAAATACTACACTTCAAAGCAATTGTTTTTGATACTGTAACAGAATGTGACAACTTGAAAATGATGTGTTTCAAGAAATAAAACTATTACTTTTTGATCTGCATTCAAATATTCCAAGATATTGCATATTCCTTGTGCCATTTTGAAAATTCGTATATCCATTCAACTGAAAAGCGGCCCTACAAATAACTGAATAGATAATATTCATAGCAAGACATATAAGAGCAATATTGAATGTAAAGGAATAAATTTTAACATTTTGGTTAATTGTATGAAAATATCATTAAAAATGAATCGGAAAATACTTTTTTTATTAACAACTTTCTATAGTTTCAAACTTTGTACAAAGTGCATTAAACTTAAGTAATCTCTATACATAATGAATATTATAAGAATCGTAAAAAATATTTGGTATTAACGAACATTTTTAGATTTATATTTTTAAACTAATTAACGCCCTTTTGATTTAAAGATTTAAAATTTATAACGTGATAAAAAAATTGAAAAACCAATTTAATTATTTATATTATTCACAAGTATTATTAAAACACAATAGAATGGAATATAAATATGAAATCAATAATCACAAACATATGAACCTAATACTCATTGCTGTGGACAAAATATTTTGTTTGCATTCATATAAACACGATATTATCAGCATGGCAAAATACAGGGAATAAATCAATAGCCATAAATCGTACGAACACCAATAATAGTGACAAAATATCTGATGGTTGCCGAACAAATTTGGAACTAATAAAATGTATAATTTTTCTCTTATGGAAATGTAGAGTAACATAAAATGTAAATCTATAATATGCAAACTGTAATATCTATTTGTGATCTTGCAAAGTTTGTGTTTTCTTCTATTTTTGTATTGTGATTTTTAAGCCGCTTTACTTCAAAGTATTACAATAATGTATTTATATTTGTTGATGCACAATGCATACGAGATTACAGTAACTTTTTCTACATAGAAAATATAAAACAAATAACTGTAGAATAAAATACATCTGAAATACTCTCACAATAAACAATTTAACAACGCAACATGTATAATTTCGTTTATTTTCTTCTAGCAGAAAACTATTTAATAAAAATCGTATTTTCCAACAAACATACAAAAGTGTTCAGTAATGTTTCACAAGCCACGAATATAAAAAAGAATACACAAAGATAATCCACAAACAGAGTAACACAAATGGAATGACAGTAGAGAAAAGCGGCAGAAGAAGAAAAAGAAGAGAGAAAGGCGTGTTAGGTTGCATTATGAAAAGTTGTGTGTGTCTGTACTTCTTTCTATTCGAGTAAGTAACCAGCAACAACTGAATACGTACGGATTCAGACTTTCAATAAATTTAGATGCACACACGAAGTTTAAGGGAAGTTCAATTGTCCGTCGTTACTCTGGTAACATAAGAAAACCTGCTACTAGTGGTGGGGGGAGGGGATAGATAATGGAGTGGGGGAGAGCATGACGTCAGAGAGTGTGACGCAATAGCTTTGATGGGCGTACAACGTATGTAGAAGTCCTGACAAGTGATTAAAGATATGTAGGTACACTTGTGTATCCAAACGTTGTTGTATTTCTCTCTCTCCTCGTCCTTGCAACACGTTTGTGTTGTGACGAAAATAAAATGTACATTGGAAAATCGAATGTGCATGACGGCAACACTGTACAGAAGCCAATGCGTCACATCTTTTATATATAATATCATTATTTAATACGTTAACGCAGAGGTGCAACGTATTCTTCAAGTTTAATACACGTTTTCAATAGACGGAAAATTAGTTTCAAGAAAAACGAAAGGAAAGAATTGGTTTTAGTAAAAAGATGGAAGCGCTTCATGCATACACTGAAATATGAATGGAAATTTCCACAAAATAGAATTCTCCTGGATCAAAAATATTCAAATCTAACGTATGATGATGGTAAGTTTTTCAGTATGAAATGAAGATTAACTGAACTGAATAACGATATGAAATATACGTTTATATTTCTAGTATTTATTATTTATTTTCTGTGTGTGGGAAAATTCTAGGATATAAATTTTATCTTCGCTTAAAACCTTTCACAATAAATTGTCACAAATATCTTGATGTAAGCAGTGGAATTATGACCTTTCGAACATCCTTACTTCCCACGGGATAAGAACGAACAGCCGGCGAATGTGTACGCGATCAAGGAGCAAATTCGATATCAACGCTACATCCTTGATCGCGTAACTACTGAAGCGTAAGCGGTAACAATGATAAGCTTACATAAGTGACAAGACATAAAACATACAATAATCCCACGTCTTTACGGTAATTGAAAACAAATCAGGGATCTACTTGTTTAAAAATAATTCAAAAAAATAAGAACTTTACCAGATAATACAGCGTGTATAAGGTGTATATAATAAAGCTTCAGTTACCAAGGATCATCTCCACTTGGATTACATGTAACCCAGTGTGTAGTAAACACATTTCAAAGATATTTGCACTAACCTAGCCTCTGGTGCAAAATTCCTCAGCATATATTAGCTGCCAACAATCCTCGACATGCCAAGTATTTAATAAATAATATTGATTACAGCATGATTTCTTCAATCACTGTGCATACTCAGCTTGTATCAATAATCTGAAATCTGAAGATTATCCAACTGTGTTAAGTACTTGAAATATCTCATTATTTTACATTTGCTACCGTTCCAGTTTTCAACGTATTCAATTTCAGCTCATAAAAAATTTGCATGGACCAAGTTTGATACTCTTTTCGCTCAGATAACTTTTCTTCCAACAGAAAAATAACTTCCAGATGATTCACTAATAAGATCATCTTCTCGCAACAATTTATTCCACGTACTGAATAAAACATCCGTCGCTAGTTTTCTTTACTTATCTTTTATCTTCCGACACTGGCAAACTTTTTCAAATGTGCAACCTTCCATTTTATAATGTGTACATATTTAGACTCCAAAGTATTTGTTATTGATGATCAGACTAATTATCCTTCTAACCACATGTTTATTCCAAAAAACAATTATTAATTATGAAACGTTCGATGATATGGTAAACAATTTTACCACAACATGAAACCCGGACTGTTTTCTCAATCATAAAAGTTTGCAAGCTTTTAATTAAATCCGTTACTTCGTGCCAATGCGCAAACTGCTCACCTTCTTGCAATCGTAGCCATTACATTATTAAATAGAAATCTAGAGCGAAATATTAATTATGGTTTAATTTCACAGTTCAAACAACAATTACTTAATAAAATAATTAGAAATTTACGGTTATGTTTTGAACTCGGCCACGTTTCCCTGAACTTGACAGATTTGATACAAGATCATGCCTATATATTATGATTGTAGTACTTTTGATAATTTCATTTCTTTTGCGAGAAAATGATATGACAATTTTAGAGAAAATCTCAATGTCAGAAAATATTTCGACTCTCGTGTAAAAAATGACGTGGTAAATTTAATATTATCTCATCGGGGAGTGAAAATGGTCCCAAACCTTCGACTCCTTGCCTGAAGGAAAATTCGTTCGGCGGAAATGATAAGCGAGAAAAAAGAAAAACTGCTGTTATATGTGATAAAAGAATTTTCCAATATGCTTCGAGAAATTTTGATATTTTAAAACGTTTTTCTTCTGTTACAGGAAATAATATCAGTAATAATATTACATCCTATTATTAAAAATATATGTAACGGAAAAACAATATTTTCTTTTCCACAAGATTTCATTTTTTGGTAAAAGAGCTTTTATATTTTTAAGTCAGCTTGTATTATTTTAAAACAGTACAAATATTTTGCTTTTATTGCATAATTGTATCCATTTTATATATGGAAAGAATATTTTTAAAAACTACAACCAATATCAATGAAAATATTTAAAATGTACTAGAAAATGCTTTTATCTGAGTATTGAGTAAATACGACTATGTAGTTATTTTACATGAAAAATAGCTCCAGGCAAGTTATTGTTTCAAATTATAAATCAATTTTAAAATTACTTTCCCCTAAAAGTTAAACATTTTTGACGCAATTTTCAGAAATTGTTATAGAACATCTGTAAAACTTTGTATTTGAAAATGTAAATGGCCGCTCAATTCACATAAAGTATTGCAAAATTTTGCCCTTCTGTGCTGAGTAGGTCAAAAGTATATTGAAAAATTTCAAAAATTTATAAAGCTGTCAATAACGTTTCAACATACAAAAGTAAGAAGAATAATACTAGAAATTTTTATTGTGATCAACAATAAAATGTCAATTTTACGAAAAATACTTGAAACCTTCAAGAATTGTGCAATAGTTTGCAATAAATATGTAAGAGTATCTCAAATGCTGACACTGAAATATTGAAGAAATATTTGCATGCATCCATAAACTGAACAAGGAAACGTGGTAATTTGAAAGTAAACATATTAAATCACTGATTGGAATGAAAACATGCAAAGAGGCGAAGACATGTTAAAGAAGGTACAAGGTAAGATAATTAATGCATATACACCATAATAATCACAGAGAAAAGAAACTTTGGTGCAATTACGTCTGTAGGAAATGTGTTATTACTGTTTAAATTACGCCGATAAATTATAAAGTGCAGGAAATAAATATTTGCAAGCTGAAGTCTTGCAGCGAGAATTATTATCAAAGCTTGAAATAACCAGTGTACTGCGACTGCATACTGCTTGCGTTTATTTATCACTCGTGTTGTTCAAATAAACCCGTATTAAGTATATGAAAAAAATCTTTTGATGTAATAACCAATACGGAGAAATGCTTGGCTGCATCGAATTAGAAAACATTCGCAACACTTCAGTTATTTAGGAGAGATTACAAATAATAATTAATTACAGTCCATCCAAGAGTGTGAATAATATTATTCTATTACGAATAATTCATTTTGAAAATTCTCATTTATTTTCATGGATCACAGGCATATCCAGTAATGTATATTCAGAATTTTCGACTATTTGATATTCAACATCAATAGGCAATCAAAATATTTCATGCTACAAAAAATCATGTTATTTCACCGATATAGATAGCCTATGAATTATTCAAATAGAAAACAAAATTTGATGATATTTCTTGTACATCTAAAATTTCTGTATTATATATCCAAATATAAATGATACATTTCATGTATGTACTTGACAGAATAATTTGTTAAAAAGAAATTATTATTTCTCATCTGTGAAAACAGTTTGTGTAAAATATAATATTTTTATAAAAATATCCTGAAAATAGTCTCGAGCTGTTTACGTGACGGACCGTATTTCCGGAGAGAGGAGAAAAAATATTTGAACATAAGGAGTGTTTGTAAATAATATATATGACACACAAACAAACTAGAAATTGTTTGAACCATATCTGTTGACATATTAGTGTAAAGAATGCTCTAATAGAAAACATTTCCAGTAACGATACGTTCTTCATATATTTGCTCTTCGTGTAACTAAAACTTAGTATGGAATGTTGATACAATGTGTTACATTTGTTTGCTACTTGCAAACAGTTATTACTGTTTGATATCTTACATTATTACTTTACTTTTACAGAATTTCTTTCCCTCAGTTCTTCAGTTTTTCCTACAATAAAATACATGTGAATGCAATTTTATAATATTCTAACGGCGATAAATTCCTTCTGTAGTATCTAAATCAGTTTACTAAATAAACCTATTTAGCAGGCGGCATATTAAATGCAGATCTTAATTTATTTCCACTTGCTTCAGTGAAAACAGCGCATGGAAGCGCATAGGAGAAGGAGGAATAATAATCCATGAAAGGGTTCACAGTGTATGATAATATGCTTGGTTGCATGAAATAAATCCATCATTGTCCACATGTCCTAAACGTGTGATGGTAGGATTGTAAATGACTCGCTTTTATGTCCAAACCGCAATATGAAATCACACTTGCTTATCAGCGCGTATTACATTTCAAATATCACCGGCACACACGTGTAGATATAATTAAATTATTCCTGTACTGGAATATATATGGCTGTGTCATCGTGTTACTGACAGACACACACACACACTAAGTCAAATACAGTTGTATCATCAACTTCACTAACAGTACCACCACCATACAATTCTACCTCTCTCTCTCTCTCTCGCTCTCGCTCTCTGTTATATACTTGTGACGGCTTACATTGATTCACTTAATTTCAATCACAAACGTACGACTGTTATCAATATATGTACATCAAATAAACGTTAATTGCATCTCGTCGTCTGCTCATGATCTCGTTATAGCCGTATTAATACACCACCGCTACTTCGGTACATTGCAATGCACAAATCAGTAATACTGCAAGTTGGAACGTGTACATATTTGTACATATATACAATCATAACACAGATACATACTTGTATGATACTGTAAACCAACAGATTTCAAATAGTACATATGAGAATTTGCTCAAATGAAGAAAATAAATCTGAAACGCAGTACATACATTGGAAGAAAAAAAGTACTATCAGTTTATATGGTAGGACAAAAGTATTTCAATTTTATCAAAAAAAAAAACTTTCCGATTCTATAACGAGTATAAACTTCTTACACTTTTTCCTTTATAAAAGTTAAATCAGATTTTAATCATTTTATTGGCAGACAGGTATCTCTCAAACTTCGTTCAGAATTCAAGCCGCCGAAATTGTAATTTCTAATAAATGTACATTTCTGAGAGGCGGGAAATTAAATATTTTATAAATACCGTTCTACGAAGAGGACGGATACTACCTATTAAATTCCACGGGAAATTATATCGCTTTTAACTTTTGTATTTTATTACAGAGTTTAAAATGAAAGTTTGGTCCCTCGTACAAAATGAAATTCAACAATGGGTATTTAAAAATGTATGTTTTATTATGTAAGAAGAATTAAATAACGTAGTGATTCATATATGCTCGTTGCCGGTAGTGAAGAAGGCAAATTATCCTGGCAGGAAACTACTTAACCCACACTTGTATTCTAGTGTCATGCAGTGTATATTGTTGTAATAATCTCCATGTACCAGCTGTACAAGTAGGAAACGAACATAGAGAGCGAAAAAAGAAAATAACACAGGGTAGGGTAACAATATCTAGAACGAATGATGTAGCACGGTGGTTATAACAAAAAAAAACACGACAGTAACAAGTAATAAGCGGTTGCGTGGTGGCAATCCTAGATGGTAATAATTCAAGCAGCATGAGTTCGGCGAATCTAAGCGTGCCCAGCAGAACAACGTACCGACCGAACTCATAATTATTATTAAGGCTCCCCGGTACTAGAAGGCACAATAGACTTTCAAGGATAATATTCTTCTCGCAGGCAATGCGAAGGGCCTCGCGAAAAGAGATGGTTGCCACGGAACATTCACAAGAATGATTTCACTGAGATCCCCCAGAGTCGTCCGTTCAAGTTGGTCCGGGCGCACACGAAATTCACTCGTCCGTATAACACCCTACCCACCAGGCATTACCCGCCTACCAACAGTAGTCTACTGCACATGCGCAACAATAGCATACTTTCAATCCACTTCACTCTGGAACATCACCGACCCCTTGCAATTCTTCGCATCTGAACATGTCTAACGAGCGACTTATGCAAGTTAATCGTCTTAGAATAGAGGGTTGTCATAGTAATATCTTACACAGATACTCTAGGAACTTGAACACATATTTTATAGGTTTATTTATGCAAACAATGAACGTGAATTCAGTAACTTGTATTTTCTTATTCATGGTAAATTCTCAATAATAATTTAGCTTCGTAAAGGGAAACACAATTTCTATATAATAAGGTACATAGTAAAAAAACGACTACGGAGTAACTACATATTTTATATATTAAAGGTAAATCATTAAAAAGCATTACTTGTACAACCCGTATAGAAATCGTGAACAAATAAAACATACTTTGACGTGGTAAGTGAATATTTCATATCAACATTTATGGATTTCTACCAGCAAACAATAACTTTTGTTTCTAAATATAATCAAGCGCAAAATAACTTTGAGAATTTTTCGTGCCAAATAAATCTTTTAGCTTCAGTCTATTCTCTTTTTATTTCACAGGAGAATGCATTTGGCGAGGAAAAAGAGAGAAAAACACAACACACTGTGCTATCAAAGTTTCAAACAACGCTATCTCGAGTGAGCTGTACCGAAGTGAAATGTGATAAAAGTTGCGATATATCAGAGAGGCGATCACCATCAGTGCATCAGTACGCCCCCGCATAGAGAAACGTCATAATTACACGTTAAAAACTATTGCATCACAAAGAGTATTAAATGAACCCGTACTTATTGGAATTCTCTCATCATTATATTGTCAAGTACGTACAGTTATATACGGTTTAACGAAACAAATACAACTACAAACAGTTCTCTATATAACATTTCATTTAAATACTTGCCAGTAATTACTTGCATACTTGTTCCAATTTTCTCATGCAAGAATATGAGAACAACTGAAAATGAAACTATGTATTGTTGCAGAATTAATTATACTTTATCGTTCTAAGATTATTGAAATATTTCACTAGAATTTGAAGCAAGGAATTAAGCAAAGAATAAAATATAAAATATTCTGATACTGCGGATGGTTAAATCTCTCATTTTCCTATTTATGGCGCAGATATGTATTTTGCTTGATATTTCGACTAAAATAGAACAATACAAAGAACATTTCAATGAACTATTCTAGGTAAACAAACAAGAATTTAATATGAACAAATTCTCATATAATTGCTTCAAAGCATATATAATTACACAGTTCACTGTGTTGCATAATTAATATTTTTACCTTTGTTCTCCCATGTTCATTATATTTAAACCCATTCATATCAATTGATAACTAACGCAGCAACATTTCAGAATACACACACACACACACACACACAGAGACGCATCAAAGAACAATGTACATTTATCGATTTCATTTTAATTACAACCTATAAAATGTGACACTATCACAGAATCACACGTTGCTACTAATGACACTGGAACAAATGGTACTACGAAATTTAAATGAATTAGCGAGGCATTAAATTAAGCTAACGTGAATGGTTTATTTAGTAAAATGAACACTAACACGATTGTGATTTACAACACTATTGTACGTTAAATTGTTAGCTTTTCGCAAAATAGAACGCAGACTATTTATTAGCGAATTATTCTAGGTAAAAGTAGATCATCAACACAATTTTCGCAGTATTTTCGTTGAAAATATTTATCCTACCATGAAAATATTATCATAAAAATATTTTTATAATAACTTGAATTTAAATATAAAACTATTCGCTGGAACTTCTGTCATTTTAATTTTTTCAGCTTTTAAAACGTACGTTTGTGTACAGATGTATTGTAAAAGGTTTTTTGTTTTTCATTTTCCAGATTGAGCAACCACGTTTCCACTTCGACAAATATTCATTTCGGAGAAAAAAGAAATAAAACAACATTTTGCTGAGGGTATTTTGCATCTCTTTAATATTTCATATATGATATGGTAATGTGCAAAGTTTATATGTAAAACCTAAACAAGTCTAGTCAAGTATGCAGACAATCGCACAGTGGCTCTGTAGTACAAAAGCACGTGAGCTTCCAGGCTTTTTATATGTATGTCATTACATGAACAAGTGCCTGGAAAATTAGCTCCTCATTTTATTTAGAACTAATACAAACTGCATAATATAAGTATTCTTACTTAAAACTATAGTTTAATTAAAATATTACTATTGAACAATGGATGTTTACATGAAAAATCAAATTTCAGATTTATTTAAAAGCATATTCCCACGGTATTCACTGAATTTGCTAAAGGTTAAACATTCAAAGCATATATACGTCAAGAATCGTTCAACGTGAAAAAGACTTTATATAATTTTAAAAACGCAAAAAGAATAACGACAAAGGAAAGGATGCCTGAATGAAAGAAATAAATTAAAACGTTATTTTTGATTATCTGTTAATATTTACTGAACATGACAGAGAACAAAAATAACGTGGTTGTCTTTTTAAGATTTTACGTTTCGAATTTTAATTAGTAAAATCAGAAATGATGGTTATTCACGATAACGCTTATTAATAATAAATAATTAGAAACACAGTGACCATTCTATAGTTTTAGAACGGAATTACTTGTATATCGTAACGGAGTGAAGCACGAAAGTGACACTAGTATTTCTTGGCGAAGGGTAAAAGCAATCTGACCTTATTTCAGAAGAAATTTGAGAGAAAAGTTTGCGAGCACTTCCAGCAGGAAATGGGGGAGTCGAACGCAAACAAAGTATCGCCCAGGAAAGTGGGTGAATTCACCAAGAGAAAAAAATTAGACTGTATGCTTTCGTCCGAGTTTTACGAGTGATGATTTTCATATTTTCTTTTTAATCGGTCGATGAATGGGTCTCCCCTGAACATCGTCTCGGCACACTTGATTCAAAAGATGAATGAACGCATTTAATAACATAAGTGGCTCATAAATGCTATTCTTCAGTTCATAGACAGTAAGTTCCACTTTAACCAGGAGCGTATTAATAATATTTCACAAAGGTTTCGCATCATTTTTTACTCCGTTACTAAAGTATCATATCTTTGATAATTATTTTAATTAAAAATTCATAATTTTCGTTTAAAATGTTTGAATTGATCAAAATATCAAATTTATTATTTTCAAATATGAATAATCTATTATTTTGTTAAACTAAATCAATAAGCTTATATAACACAATATGTGGGTATTTAGTACTGGTTCACTTAGATGTGATCTGTGCTGATTGTAGTAATTAATATTTACTTTGTTAGTAGATTCCCTGTGGATACGCCACTGGAACCACGCCGTGTCTCGAAGCAAATTGTCATTTCCTTATCAGAAATACGGGGTCTTATTAAATAAATGTATGGAGTACAATAGCCGTGTGGGTACGGAGAAAGGGACGATAACCACTGCCGTCAACACAACCAACGAAAATATTTGTGCAAGGAACTGGATAAAAATTCCTAAAATTTTTTGATAAAATATCTGTATTACCAAACACAAGTGAAAACACTTCCGAAGCAATGAAGATTTGAATTCTGTTCTTTTTGAAACATTTTTCAAATAACTTTTGCTAAACAACACTCGCGTGTGCTTATATGTATATCATTAATTCGAGTAATATTCAAATAAGATATATATAGTTATGTTTAATTCTTTTTTAATAATCATTTGATCACGATCAAGACAAATGATCACTCCTCTTGATTAATGAAAGAAAATATTAGTAAAAATATATAAAATCTGTTCAATAATAATAATCAGCAGGTTTACAAATGTGTTAAAATTACATTGAAGCTCATTTACTTAAAATATAAAAATAGTTTCAAAAATAAGTTACATCTTATTGTTAATTACATAAATAAATACATAAATATTTCTTTAAATAGCACATTATGTAATTGTGAATATAAAATATACTATTTTTCATTGGTAGAAATATTTAGCCGTGTAAGTATAGAAAATTATATGTGGACAGTTATATCATCATTAGAATATTTAGATAAATATAAGTAAATACTGTTTAGTATGTATCCAATGTATGTATCTATTTTCATGTAACATCCCTATTCATGATAGGGTTAATTTGAATACAGTTTCCACAATCATATGTAACAGCGGGGTGGTTCGTTAGAGAGTGAAATATAGATGCATCAGAGTGCATGCGACTATGTACAAATTAAGCAACGATCAATAGATGGCAGGTCTCCGGTAAATAACAAATGGCCATCAGCACACCTGATTCATGGCAGGCTGATAGGTCAGCTCATGTTGGTAGATACACTGCACAATGCACCCTACTGGTTAGAACATGTTATAGTATTCAGCGAATTCTAATGTTAAACTATACACAACAATATATACATCGGTATAAACCTACCTCATTAGTCTTGTTGAACTAAAGCATAATATTAAACCGCAAATCTGTTGCATGGTTTCAGAATGGACAAATATTTTATAGTAGGTACATGAAATAAAGACATCGATGTACATTTTCTTCTATTTGACTAGATCATGCAAGATCCAATTACTTAGCTTTTAAAAACTTGAAATAAAATATCCCCGGAGAATATTTACAAACATACTACTACTGGTACAGCACTGGGAGTGAGTAAATACATTGTTTATCCAGTGTCTGAAGGTTCAGTAAAAAGTCAACAGACTGCACCAATTATATTGAAATGGAATAAACAATGTTGGCATAATAAAAATTACCTTTATATCAGAGACGCGTACTTTGGTTCCGTGTTGTCGGTGACGACGGCGTCATTCTAGGATTTGTCTATACGCGCAACAATTACAATTAATGACTTGTGATTAAGAGGAAGTACCGGGAGGTGTTGCGTAGACAAGTCGTTCGACAGTCACGCAACTATACAGATCATCACCTTCATGGGCCGAGTGATGTCTGACGCGTTCAGGCATTCTAATCACCACATTACGCCCGTAATCGTATTAACGATAATTACCAATCGGAATTAAACTAAAATTAAAGCCGAATATGTTTCGAGAATTGCGGACGCTACAAGTCAACCGTCGAACACTATATCAAGCGATCCGTTAACGAGAAATTAGTAAATATGTTTACCGAATGCGCATCAGTTTTGCACATTGATTCTCGTGCTGAATAATTGAGTAAACTGATGATTTCCAATTAACTGTATATAGTCCTACGGGACAGCCAGATGAATTTGAACGCTCATTACGTACACTTGATGTGTTTATAATTAATAAATAATTGCAAATACTACATATAATTGAACTATAGAAGAATAAATAAAATTATTATGGAACTACGTGAAATATACACGCGCATTGGATAATATGTTTACACAAGGAATATTCTATTTTTAATACACATTGTATAAATTTAAATCATATTTTAAAATTACATTAACATATTTATCGCTAAAGTTCACCGTATAAATATTATATTAATCATACAATACATTTTATATGGCCCATTGAATTTTTAATATACATTTTAAATATGAATTTAAATCCATTCAGGTATGAATTTAGGAGAACATAAATAATGCATAATACACATGCACATATACTCTATAATTAATTATTTGGTTCATTAAAATTAGTGAATACGCATGTAACGTAACAATTTGCCGCATGCTATTGATTAAATTTGTCGTAAATCAATAAAGATAAAAAAAATATATAATTAATGATGTTCTATAAATAAGCGTGCAGTATAAAATGGGTCAAATAATGTTTTCTCATTAAATCAATTTAATCATGTTCTGTAACGTTATAAATAATCTATTATTGAAAAAATATCAATAAGTATACATATAGGAGTGTATTAAAAATATAACGCAACCGTGTATAGGTTGACAAAACTTTTCAAATTTAATAACATTTCAAATGTATATTTCACTATAAAAATATGTGTTTGTAATCAAACATATTGTAGAATTAATGAGAAATATTAGTCTGAAAATATCACAGTTGTGAAATATTATAGCAGCGATAATTACCAACATTTTAATTAGTTGTCACCCTGTTTCTAGCTGTTGTATATATATGTATATGTATTAAATTTATTTTTCCCCTTAATAAAGGAGGTAAGCTGAGAGAAGTGGAGGAACCGTCCACTTAAATACACATATTCAATTATTAATTTGTAAATAGACACAGTGAATATGTACACTGGTGTTCTCCGTTGGGTTTAAACCCTAACTTAAAGCTTATAGTTCGTGTCTACGCTTGGTTTGCAAAATTTAATCTTTGCAAAATGTAACTCCGTCTAGCATTGTATTTGCTCTAATACCACTTTATTCCTCGTTAGTTTCCAGCAAATCTGCGTGCAAATAATACAATGTAGGTACAGTGTTCCACATATCCCTACGCATACATATTACACCCGAACAGAAGGCATATTTGAAAGTAATTAGCAGCTGTAATAATCGCTGAAATATAGACAACCAGATGTACAGTAGCATGGGTACGTTATCATACGGACAAAATTATTAATAAGAAAAATGTAGTAGATAAAAATGTAGTTGAAAGATGTGTAGTAAAACAGACAACGTACGTTGCTTTTCTTTCTACCGGAAATGTAATATTTCAACTGCGTCTGTCTGGCATATGTATGTCCGGAGGCAAAGGTTGTTCAGTTAGTCTTACCGTATACGATAACTAAAGAGTCCCTATAAATCCAGATTTCGTTCGAGCGAGTATAAATCTTATTCTCACAGAGCTTCTCCCTTTTTCAGTCACAAGTTCCCGTGGGATGTATCAGGTGACGCATGTGCCCTGCGGCGGCCTTCAATATAAATCTAGAAACATCTGAAATATGCACAGTGCTTTCTACACATCATACTTGTAAGAGCTCGTCACACGGCGGAATATTCCTTTTATACCCTTGGAATTCATTGGCGGTTATCAACAAATACAAACTCATTTGATTAATAATCATATAAGTATTATAAATAGGCATACGGGTTAGTATTGTAAACTGAGTAAAATTAAAAAAGATCAAAAGATTCCAAATCATAACTACAGCGATTCTTCTGAAAGTAGAGGATGTTTGTATTCTTCAATTTCTTTTGCACACTTCTCACTGTACTCTTTGAGAATTAGATTTTTACAACTTTTAGCTCATATACAAGTAGTGTCTTACCATATAACTTCAACTAAAGGAAATTTTGTAAAATTAATATCTTATTTATTTTTTACTGTATGAAAACCCAGTGCGAATACAAAAAATTCAATTAAACTGATGACATAATTTGTCATTGGTCATGTAAACAGGTATGTACGTGTGTGGTTTTGGGTGATCGTCTTAGGTAGATAACACTTTCTTAGATCTATGATCAAAGCATATGCACAGGATTACTGCCTGCGACACACGCACCCCAGTTGTTGCTGAATAATGTAATCGATGTAGCTTGTGATGAACCGGTAAAAGAGATTTGGGCAAAGTCAAAGCAAGCTTGATTCAGCGGAAAATAATTTAGAAGAGTAATTCCTTTGATTAATCTGCAATCTGATACTTTAAAAAATTTCACGATATATACATACAGATTATATTATATATTATAGTTCGTAGTAGTACATTATAGTTATACTGATGAGATCAAACATATATTTTTAAAAGGATATAAAGATGAAAAGAATGAACAATAAAGTAAATTATAACACATATCCCATTAGCAGGTACATTTATTTCACATAAACAGATCTAGTTATGGCAGTGTATATTGTATCACTGAATTGCACTAATGAAACTATGCCTCATATTGACACATACAATGTAACGATAACTAATCCTGGATTTACTACACACACTTCAATATCCAATAATACTACGTGTAGTACAATTGACACAGCAAATAGAATAATTGATCGTAACGTACAATTTACAAGATACTAAAATTATATTTCACATTTACGTAGCGATATTTATAAGCTAAAGTATTATGCAATATTTTGCATAGATTGAAAATTTCATGTTTGTTTTCATATGTATGATATTTATAAATAGCTCTTTGGCTAATCCATTAATCCGAATATCACGCCGTAGGAAGATTGTACAAAGATAGATCCAGCAACGTAGCGGATATTACAGCGAACAGAATAATATATTCAACAGGTATTTGGAATAAGCCATTCCACCATGCGAACTACAATATTGAACACATTGTTTCCAACTGTGTCAAGGTTAGTAAAACAATGTAGTCAAATCATAGTACAGATATTATACAGGTTCTCATTGCTAGCCCAGCGAAATAACCATATTTATTTACTGATGAATATAGGGACAGTACATTTGGGAAAGTTTCAGTATATACAAGAGATGAATATGTTTTGAAGTAAATAAACGCCATGTCAGCATTACATCATTTATAACGGACACAGGACAAACAATAAAACGAAATAGAATTCCCTAGACATCCGTCTATGCAGAGTTAAACAGGATGCTTCGTTCAGAGCGCCCACGCAACCCACAATTTCAACCAAATTTGGTTAAACGTCGCACCCGCAAGTTTCACAGATATGACAACAACAATCAAGACATCGTCGTACGCAGCGTAATTTAATAAATTATCAGAAGCCGTGGAGCGTACACGAGCGCCGACAATGGGGTGGGTCTCCCCACATACAAGCCTAGCCGTGCGCACTATAAATGTGTGCATCACAAAACAGAAGATAATAAAACTATAGCAAGAGCCTAGAATAGAGAGAGAGCAGATATACAGTGAAACACCCTAATGTATATTAACTCATACATGAGAACAATATTCAAACATGTTATACTACAATATATCTCATATACGAATATATTTAACCTTCTCGTAAAATTAAATTAGATATGAATCAAAGATTAAATAAAACTATCAACACGGCACACTTGCATATACAAAAACCTTGAATGTTGAAAATGAACAAACATTGTCTAATTTTAAGTTATTAAATAAATACAAGTTGCACAAATTACCGACTTAACTAACTCGGAATTAAACTCAAACCGACTATGACGCGTATGTAAACCGTAATAATTAGTATGCAAAATGCTAAAAAATATGTGTAGAATATATTTACATTTTAACGTTCATTTACCATACGAGCGTGTGTGTGTTGGCAAATCAATAAATTATCTGGGAAACAGCATGGTAATATTTTAATACTTAATGCCTTCATTATAATAAGAACTTTCAAGAAAATTACATATATTTCTTTCTTATATATGTGAGGAAATAATATGAATATATATCACCATTCCATATTGATTTCCAGGCTAAACTTACTTCATATTCCTTTAGCCGCTAAAGGAATATGAAGTAATTGAATACACATAGACTAAATAACATTGAAAGTAACGTTGCATATACAGGATAATAGAAATAAGAAGACCAGCGGATGATTTAATTCTAGGTAGAAACACAGAGGATGAGGTAAATAAAATTACAAAAACGAAAAACTAAGAGGGAATAAAAAAACCTAGTTACAAGGGAACAGAGCGCATCTAACGAAACTAGCGATGCGAACGTTTCTGACGGCAACCATTTTCATTCGATTATGGCATCGGATCAGATCAAATTGAGCGTACCCAGTATTTCATTTTTACGTCGTACCCGCGGTCTCTTCTTTATTCTGTATCGTGTTTCTACTGCACAACATATAAAAACAACATCTTAGAGAAACATATACTAAAAACCCGTAACGTAAATTACTTAGAACAGAATGCAATAATTCCGTTAAAACTAATTAAAAACTATATATGAAATGGCGTATGTAATTTTTCATATTTCAGTGTAACGTAATGAAATTTTACATCTGTTCTTCGTCATTATTGTGTTATTACTCTATTTCACGTCAGGCTCGAGTTATTTTTGGATTCAGATCCGTATAGAATATATTTGGCGCCACTGTCAGATATTATAAACATTATAGTAAACTTTCATTATTCACGAGAATTCATAATGATTTGTTATAATATTACACTAAGCAGTTACCGGTTTTTCAAATGGTAATATGACAAACCAAGGGTAAATATAAAATGAATGAATTTTTAGATAAATACAACGGTAATACAGAGTAGAATTTGTAAAATAAAGGTAAAAGAGAGAAAATTAACATAATTATTTAGTCCTCGACCCAGTTTTTACATTCAAAATTAACACAATGTGGAAAGGCTTGAAAATAATGGAAATTATTTTTGAAAAAAAAAATAATGAGTTGAAAATACTACTAGAACTTAAAACCAAAAGCTCTGGATAATTTAATTTCACACATACCTACATTTAGAATAAAACATTTTTAAATTCACTTTCCCAAATCGTAAGTATATTAGATATGGTGTAATGTATATGTATGCATGAAAAATGCTTTTACCAAATAAAAAATTACAAAATATTGTTATAAATCATTGAAAAGAATTCAAGTGACATCATGTGTATGTCATGTGCTTCGAATTTTGACAACGAAGCATACAATTTCAAGAAAAGTAATATTTTTATTCTACTTATGAGATGTACTGTTATTACATTACGAAGACATAAGATGGATGAAAACACAGATGCGTAGCTACATGTATAAACGTATTATGGATGTATATACGTAAGTGTTGTCGTTTATTTACAACAGTACCTGAATGAAATGTTAATCCTGAATTGATTACAAACATTACAACACTACATTCAGTCATATTCTGGCTGTAAAGTTTTCCACAGCAAGTATCTTATTCACAAAACGAAATAATAAACATGAATAATTATCTCAGTCAGTATCTACGTAAATTTGAATATCTTATCTCGGCTTTAGTTAACCTTGGAGTAAATATTCACAAAATTTCCATAACAAATACGAATTCCATTATCAGATGTGAAATAAAATTTAAATACATTTTCAACCATTGAAAAGCGAAAAAACTGTGTTACTAGAGTCATCATTTATTTTAATGCAACTAGAAAATAATTTCACACATAAAATGGTATACGCGATATGTCGGAACCTATGTACGTACGCACGTACGAAAGCTAATTCAATTAACGAACTACTGTATTCTCGCATGCATTATTGCGCTAATGTAAATACGACTTGATCAGGTTTCTAGCTTCTCAATTATGTAGAAAAAACTGTCGTACCAGGGTTATTTATAGAATTTGCACTCTGTTCAAACAGCCAAATAATGCAAAATAAATTTGATATGGATACACTATTAATCCGTATAATTAAAATGCAACAATATGTTGATTAGTTTTTTTAGTATTAATCAGTTTATAAATTATTTGTAAATATTTACATTTTGCTGAACATTTACTAACAAGGCGTTTCATTATAATTCAAACAACTTTTTTTTTGTATGTTTCAACATAAATAATAATTGTAAATTGATTACATTGTACATTTTTGTAATGAATTTATGTTTATAAATAAAGAAGTAAATTTTGCAAAATTCAGACTGAAAAATTGTTTCGGAAACGTTAGCAAATTTTGCGTAAAAGTGTCATCAATTATCTGTGGAAGTAACGATCTCCGATAGACGCTGTGACAAGGACAAATGGTATGCACAAGTCTGTAAAAACTGAAATTTCATTACCAGAATCCAGTTGAAACCGATCTATTTACTGCGCTAGCAGCACAGTGTTCTGTATGTCACATTCTTGGCACATGTGTCCCATATATTTATCCTTTGTTAACCATAAAGACTTCACGCAATATAAACTGTCAAAATTAAATAAGACTTTGCACCTGACGCCAACTCAACAAAGCCGAATTATAACAGCATGAAAAACAAATCTGTCGTAAAGTTATTTTATAAATTTCACAGCTCGTTACCCTTCTACATAGCGTGTATTTAATTCAGTTATCAAAATCTGATTCTTATAATTCAGTTAGATATTCTGTACATAATTTAACACATACTCGTGTGAATATATTTTTTCCCCAATGACAGGAAAAAAAGAAAAATGTTCTCAGAGTTCATATCATTGTACACATTATTCTTTTCGTTTCGCACAAGTTTGTACACACATTTCGTGAGAAGCGTTTTATCAAATTCGGTTGACGTGCGGGCTGTGAGTTTGAGTAACTGTATATGGATAGACACTTGAGTTCAGTTTCCAGATTCTAACGAAACGAGAGATCTTATAGTCGAACAGTGACGAATGAGATGATATTCTATAGATAACGATTTTCATATCAACCCATACAACAATTATGTATCAACTATTTAATTACATTCAGAGAATGTGCAACATTTAATGAGATGTAGTATTTGATGACTGTAAATAATTCCATATTATTATTGATGAACAAATGTACATGGCGGTTGTCGGTACAAGTGAAGCTGGTAGATACAACCTGTGGTTGACGACCTCAGCGGTGTAAAGGGGTACAGGTATTGCTATGATCTCAAGGTAGTCTGGCTGAGAGATCTGCACAAGCATATCGCCAGTATTACACTACGGAAATCTATCTCCCAATCAACAGTTTCCTGATTATCTCTTACAAACAAACCATTTAACGCACTAATCAAATAAAAAATACATGTATCTTGATTACAAGTACTCCAGTATCAGTCATTAATTGATAATATTATCTAACACTCGATACTTTTCAATGTTCTATTTGATTTTTACTCAATCTCATGTAACACTGAGTATCTTTTACGCAACTGATAATGAACGGAAAAATTCTAGGATATATTTCATTTCATCATATATGTACAGGAGAAGATATCAGTGTAACATGAAATAGCATTGTATTGTTGATCAGACTGAATAGTTTACATTTTTTTTATATCAGTTCGTATTTCAAAGCGATATTATCCCCAGTAGTACATTTGAATAATATCGAATGACAAAAGTTCATCCATTGTCTGCTTTTATACAAATGATATTGCAACACGATGTTTTTAGTAAAAATGTACATTACCGATATTAAATCCGTCTTTACCTTTCGTATAAAAATATACATATATCTAAATATCAAGAAAATAAAACAGAAATTCAAAATATTCAAGTCGGCATAAACAAAATTGTTGACTGTTTTCCAACAGGTAAAATAAACTCGATGCATCATGGGGTGTTTTGATTAGAAAACTAGTTTCTGAACCAATCAATCTTAAATAATTTTTCAGTATTCTTTTTCTATAGAATTCATCAATGCATCGAGCGGACGACGTTAGTGCTGGGATAGTAGATAATCTTTCACAATTTCATATTGAAGTAGAGTATTTATCTGTTCATCGTAATCGGTCACCGTGGAGGACTGATGATATGCTGTGCTATATCACCTGCTTTACTCTCTCTCTCTCTCTCTCTCTGTGAGCAACATTCCATCCAGAGCGACTACTACTAGCAAGCTAGCTAGCCAAGTGCACTGGCACCAGCGCCATACCCATAAAAACAAAACAAAGTTCACACAAACAACAAAAACAAAAGAAACATACATCTTGTCTCGTTGCATCTCTGTCACACTGAAATGTACACGGTATAAATCTGTCTTTGTCTATTTGCAATACATCTATGTACCGGTTAGTTGCGCGGCGCATTAACTCTACTCGCACTGAGTACTGAGTAAACGACTGAGGAACTACACGTACTACTACTACTCGGCATGTCGTCTCATTTTCCGCCAAGGGATCATAGTAAAATTCTATGAATATTTCAATATATAACACACTTGCATCTGTCAGTGAATTTAGCAAAGCATATGAGTAACAACTTCCAGTTCAGTAAGCCTAAACATATTTACTTATTCAAAGCGTAGGTAAGTAGTTATTATTTTCAAACACCTTTGTGCAACAGTGTGACATTGAAATTCTGATCACTTGGCTGCCATGAATGAATGAACATGAATGGTAGTGAACAAAGACTGCAAAAATAACAACTAAAATATCGTACAAGCACACAAACAATATACACATATGCTACAACACATTATCGCATTACGGCATTCTTAATTATTTTACGGCCAAATTCAATGACAAATAATAATTATCAAACCAATGATTTATTATACAGAAAATATTAACGCTATATATTAACAAAAGTAAAACAAAGAGCAATAAAATTTAAATATAGAATCTATGTTTAGACATATATTTTTAACTCGGAAACATTCATTTGAAACTCATAAAACTATAATTATTTATATGGTAGATTTTATGGCAAATATGATCTGGAATATATGTATATTACTGGTTCTAGCTGGATTAAACTAAATTTTCCTTGATCATTCATTCAATGTGTATTTCGCAGGTTGGGACTAAATATTTCACGTTACGGTTCTGTGTCGCTGGTGCACATGAATGTAAACAACATTTCGCAAATATAAATATTTAGCATAAAGTCGTCTGTAGTACTATGTAGGTCGGTACGAAGAGATTCGATAACACGTGCTGTAATCAAACAATGATTTCCGGTGTGTGTGATTTTGTTCATCCCTGGCAAGGAAGATGTGTAGACCGCGTGGGATGTACCCGTGCCAATATTACATATTCGCAATGCGCGCATACCACGTCACACACACATATGAATATATATTTTCATTCAAATTACATTAGCCGACGCGCAATAGATTTTAATGTTTCTCTTGTTTATTTCTGATTGGACGTTCGCTTTGAGAGAAATCGTATTTTTTTACGCAAATGTTGAATGATATAAGACTCTTAAATATTTCACCTCGATTTTCATATCAACAAATATAAATCATCAAAAAAAATAATAAGAAAAATCCTTGCAGATAATTCGGAAAGAAAAATAGAGATTTTTAAATGTATTTCATCACAGCGGAAAAAAATAATAAGAATAAATAATTATTTAAGAATTGCAAATTCTCAAGATACTTATTTGCAGTTGTCTGGTTCATAAGAGGTCTGATATTTATAGCGTCGCGATGCCATGACGTCGGGGTAGTGATGCATACGTGCCGACATATTACTCTTCGGTTCAACTAAATCACGTTACTTGAAATCTCGTCACCCTTCTAAATATTTAAATTGAATTCCAAACTCACCTCTCCAACCCCCATGATGGTCGGCAAATTTAATCAAGTTTATGCGAAGATTTTTTCATCGCGAAGCAATAACATAACACATCATGTACATATTAAAAAAGTTGTATATCAAAACTCAGTTGTATTTGAAAAATATTTACAACTTCTTTCCAGTGCATAAAATGTACAAAATACAAATTGGTATTATTTGTGCTTACATTATATCAAGAATTACCATGAGAAAAATCATAATTAATATAGAGCCGATGAAACAGAATAAATTTATTTTATCTTCTATATTATATGTCAACATTTCTAGATATTCTGTTTATAAAATCTATCACAGATTTATTTATTTTATTCTATTTTTATAGAAAACATCAAAATTATTTCAGTGTTTAAACATCAAACATTGATTTTTCAATGTACTGAAACATTTTATTCAAATATTTCCATATATTTCAGAGAAAAAGATGTCTAGGATGAAATACAGTTTGTTGTTAATTAATTGTTATGCAAAACCACGTCAGTGTATTATGCGGACACATTGGTGGCAAAATGCAAAAATATTAAGAGACTCCGGTATGTAAGAGCACGAACTCCGGCACCTTCACTGCACCAGCGCTTCGTGTTACATAAAACTACTAACCACACTTAAACCATGTTTGGTCAGGAACACTGGATATACTGCTCACATTGCATACAACCATATTGGTGACGTATATTTTACACTGTGCAACTATTACTGGCACCACGCGCATGAGAGTTTCATGCCCTGAACATACCGCATGAAAATCATTTTTCCGTGTGCCATCTACATATTTTTTTACTTTACTGACACGCTCAACCGTACCAAATTATTTCTTTGAAGTCTAACCCAAAATTGCTTAATAATTTCATTATTTCTTTTAATTCATTTCTAAAAGCAAACATTCGTTCGCTTCCTGCTTTTAGAAATAAATTTTGCTTTTATTATTATTTGATGAACCTATGTACAGTAATGGTTCCAGTAACTGAGATTTTAACTGAGATTTTTCTAATATAATGCATGTCTATTATATATTGTAGCAAAGAAAATATTTCTTTAACTTCATTTTCTAAAGCTTTAGATGAAACATACATAGAAATTCACTCTGAGAAAATGGATTATATTTTTATATTATTCAAAAAGAGAAAAATCATGTCACAATGTAATGGAATAATAGTATAAATGCCTTCAATCCTAATATAATAAATATTAAAATATATTTATAGATAAATAAAATTTAGATATTCCATTGAAATGAATGCACATTTAAGAAATATCTCAGAGTAACGATGTTTTCCGATATATTTTGTGAAAATATCGCAAGTTAAAATTCCAGCAATATAAAATTTTGATATCCCGAAGGGGGGATAAATTCAGCTTTCTCGCTCAAGTTTCTTGTATCTCAGAGGGGCGAGGGAGGGTGTGAAATGCAGGGATCGCGGCAAAGTAGCAGGAAGATGGCAAACAGGTATTGTTTGTGCTTTGCCTTTGTAAAATGGTCCCTCAAGGCATTAAACCAATTTAGCAAGTTTGAAGAAGGTCTTTGAAAATTTGGCTACGCTTCAAACTGTTTATTGGTATTGAGTGTATTTCAAATTTACAACAAATAAAACGTAAATACTGTGGTTTAAAAAAAAAGTAGACAAGTAGTCAAGTAACAGGTATGCATAGTTGGTCAAATGTCATTAAATCATAGTATCATTAATCCTTATCTATCATCAGGCCAATAAAATAACTAGAAACAACCTTGACTATGTAATGCATACAAATAATGAAGTAGGTATTGTTACCGAGATACTTATGACGCATATGTCTCAGTATTTTTTTTTTCATAAATTTACTCTATTGGTTGTCTGTATAAGAGTATATAATTCCAATGAGAACGATGGAAATTCATCGTTTGGTAGCTCCAGCGAGCAAGTTAGAATTGGAAGAAAAGTGGAGAGAGAGAGAGAGAGAGTGAGTAAAGGTCTTCGCTCGTCATTAAATATGGCCAGTGTAGGGCCGAGAGTGGGTGGATGGATGGAAACTGAAAGGGCTCCATTGACTGCACACAAAGGCAACAGTGCGGTCTTCACAGTGCCAGGTCTGAGGAGCCCACGGTAATGGAATAATGGGATTTCACTCTATACACACGCACACACACGCACGGCTGACTAACGTAACGACACAAACTTAGTAAGTAGTAACCACCAAAATTCCAAGTCCACTGACCCAAACGCAACCTCGTCCTTGCACGCTTTTATAACACAAGCAAAATGTGATTTATCCCGGACATGCCATAAAAAAGAAACGGGCAAACATTAAATTAAAATACAAATGTACGTCAGAGAAAGTTAAGCCTTTTATAGTTTTGATAGTCAGTGTAGAAGTTATGCGGGATGAGCGGATAATGTAGGTTAGTTAAGTATATTCGTACATTCAGCTGGCAGTTTATGTGCGAAAGTAAAATTCAAAGTTTTAATTAACTATTTCCTTACAAATAATATTCAGACAGAAATGTAACACAGTTATACTTGTACAGACAAGTTAATTGTAACTGTTAACAAGTGGTGCACAGTGAAATATTCATATGCACGTGTATCTTTAATTAGTGAATTCTCGCAGTATCGTAGCGTTGGAAATAAATAATTAATACAGATCTATTTCGCACGTCAGTATTATCAGGGATCTTATCTGGTGTGGGTTAAAACAAAACATGTACATGGAGCTAACGTAACGAAGGTCATGGGCGAAATACACTCTGCTCCATAATTTACTCACAGAAAACAGATATCATTTGTAATGTGACAACTGTCAAACCTTGAAATATTAGCGCCACACACGCGCGCACACACACACACATAGCTCTCAGACATATTGAATTCCGGCTTTAGTAATTTATTCCATACGCAGGACCGTAACGAATATGTATTACCATATAAACAGTTATCAGTTTGCTATAAGGAAATATCTATGTAATTTAATTACCAAAGACAAAACATAAATTTTATCCTGACAAGAAAGCTGTTAGAATGAAACAGTAAATTTAATTTATTTAATAACACAGAATGTGTCATAAATCAAAATACTATATATATATTTATTTGTTCATATGTTTACATACATACATATTTACATGTTGATGTTTAATCCATTTAATGGAAAACACATATTTGTTGTTTTCCATTTCACAGTTATATAATATAGATTATCATTAATCTTCTTATCGTAGTGAAATGTTTCGATACAAAACTGTCATAGAAATAAACATCAATATAATATATTATATTGAATAAATGTAAGAGTCTTTGGTTATTATTATTATTACTAATTTAGGCAATGGTATATTTATTGATTAATATAGAAATTAAGGGTGTTTAGGGTTTTCATTCCGTAGCCTCTTATTTCGCATTAATATATAATGAATGGCAAGAATTTCCGAGTTAGAACGACATAGAGAAGCAATGTTAATCACGTCACCAGGTGCTTTAGTGATACAATCTGGAAACTTAAAGCGTAAGTGACAAAATCCGCACACTCTGTATCAAATAACACATACCGTATACCAAATAATTCACAAGTAGAATAACTTAATAATAACACTAATATAATAAACAATATTTAAGATTACTGTTCTCGCGCAAGTCAAAGTTCTGAACTCACTAATTAAAATTTGTATTAGTATACTTTTAAGTTTTATAAGAAAACAAATATAAGTAAATATTCCTCGTATATTATATACATATACAGGAGACTGCAAATAATTGTCATCTGATGAATTATTTTAAATAAAATACATACATATTCATTTATTCAAATATGTAGTAACATTTATATAAAAACAAAATCAATATGGAAACAGACTATACTCCAGAGATCCTGGGTTTAAACGCCAGTTGAATTTCTCCAACTGTCAACCGACGCAATTCCTGTTCTAATTTTTTTTTTCTGTTACAGATGTAAAAAACGGACGGTGGTCCCGTCTTTAATTAAAATCTGTCAGAGGATACTAAACGATGTGTTTCGTTTTTGGTTTTATTATTCGTTTTTTTTTTGCTTTATTTTTCATTAAACTATACCTCATTTATCACAACGGAAATTAATTTACTTCTCTCGCAAGTTTTATTGAAAACAGATTTTTTAGTTATAAGTGTGTTTTTTGTTAGAAATGTGTAATAAAAATTTTAATCATAAAAGAAAAACCGTCTGCGCATATTTTTTTACAGGGTATAAAATAATAAAATTCTTGTTAAACATTAAATCTTCCGTTATGCCTGCAGTGTTTTTTCGGAATACTGGCATACGTTACTAATAGTGTACTTCCGTTTGAGAGGAGTTTTTGCAATTTGAACCATGTTGTGACTCGTATTATAATGACATCTATGCACTCAATTTTCAATGCCGAAACCATCATGCAGTGCGGTGTTGCCTATATAATAGGCGCTCAAAATCAGATTCTGTTATATTGCATCGGATAGATAGTTAATTTCAAACTGACGTGTTAATTACCAGTTCATTCAATTTAATTTAATACTTCGACGTCGGTCATCCAAAATGTGCAATTACTCGTTACCACTATCAGTGGTATTACTGTAGCAATTACACCATACACAAATATGTAGTTAAATGAATAGTGAATGTACATATATGTTAATCACAGTATGTATTGAACCTTGCAGTAACCAATGTGTTCCGATCTTGTATAATCATTGGTTGAAAATAATCTAATATAGATCATGTTTGTAAACAGAGTAATCCATTTATCACAAGTATGCATTTTATATACTTTAAAACAACACCATAAATAGCATTAGTGTAATTTGATTTAAAGATAAACATCATAAAAATCATGATTGATATACAACTATCGTAATTTGCCTAATACATAACACTCGAATTAGAATAATTAGTATTTCAGTATGTAAAATTGCATATTTCACATTGGTTTCAGTTCTAATTAATATTGATTATTAATATTTGAAATTAATATGTTCCTGTAGGAAATTTGTATGTGTACGCCTATGTTTAGTCAAATGTGATATGGTGGCTAGTCACTATCGCAGTCAGTCAGAGAGTATTTGTATGTTGTACCAAAACAGTGCCAGCAGACTTAATAACACGAGGATTGTGTCAACAGACACACACACACACATGCATAAACATTCTCACAAATACGTAATACACGTGCGACTTGCTGTTACAGGTACATATATACAGTAACTAATCAGATACCAACACACTGTCATATATAATATTTCTCAGACACATCACGAGACACATTTTATTGTTATTTTTAATCACATAACAATACTTAATTTAATATCATTTATATACACATGTTTGTAGAAAAATATATATACTAAAATGTATGTACGTATATTATATTTAGAGGTTTATTTTTAGTGAAATAGAATTAAAATGTTTCTTCCTTATAATCTGTTATGCAGCAAACATAATAGTATTTCATAAAGTAGAATTACACGTACCTAATACATTTGTTATTCTGTATGTGCGAGTACAGACAGGCTTAGTGTAGACTTGAATAATATTACAAAATTAGATTGAAATATGAAAGACAATAATACAGTGGGTACATAAATGTATATATATATACTGTACTGGTGTAGTATGTAGTCTATATGTGGGTGTACGTATTTTCTAAAGCCCAAATACACTACGCCATTATACAATCTATCACGGACAGTTTTAACGAGCAAACGTGTTCATATTTCACCTGCAATTCTAGCGGGTCCACGCGTCGCGCATAATTAAGCACCTGTTTAACAATTTAATGGTTAATTAACGAATACTTCAATTCGTGACGCGATTGTTAATTTCACAGCCCGCACACAGATAATAATGACAATCAAAGATGGTTGAAACATATCACTCGAAAACAAATAAAAGCCAAATTAACGTTCATTATTAGGAACTAATTAAAACGAAATCAATATTGATTAACTTTGCAGTTAACACTGTCAATAGGACAATCGCTTTATGTACATATATGTATATTCGATAATTATTTTGTGACGGATGTTTGATATTAAATAATATAGTTTAATTATGATTATATTTTAACGCACGCACTGATAAAATAAATAAACCTATCTTGAACTCAAATGCAACGCAATCAGTCAATATTTCTCATTTCAAAATATTTGCTGTTTACTATTTTCTTGCATTTCTATATCAATTGTTGAAATTATAGTACAAAAATTATTGGATAATGATAAGGAATAGTAACAATTTTAGACAAAAAACTGGGAAAACTATCTTAGTGATAAACTATTTTGGAACGTATACTGCACACGTTAGTATGGAATTAATTATAGAACATTCAGAAGATAAATATTAAAATTATGAACCATCTGTCAAAACTTACCAGTGGCAACGAAATTGTCGCATCTTCCGACGCGACACCTGAACACTATAGTTTCTTTGAACAATCACTAGAACACAATTACAAATTCTCAACAATCACCACAGTTTGTTTCGATCACAAGTACAATGCAGTTTAAAAAGCGATCATGTCAAAAGTATTCTAAACATGAAACAATCTAAACATTCACTCTCAACGACCGAGATCTGAACTTCGTATTTGATCCACGACCAAGTCGAGTGAACTTTACTACAGTTTAGTTTGATATCATCGTGATTTGTGTTGAGCACTGATAAAAATAACACGACATTTACCAACGAACGTCAACCCGGCAAATGCGAGGCATCGCTCGTCTGGCGGGAACATCGACTTTAACTCGGCTAACTTCGTATGCATTCGTCACAGACGAAAGGTACAAGGCAGGATATATGTAGAATAAAAACAAAAAATGGAACATATGGAAAATCATGAAAAATTTATACACATGTGTATGATGCAATGAAACTACATATATAAATCCAATAATCTACAGTTTTTTCAACGATTATTCGACTGGTGAATCTGGCTAGTTGAACAACATTTTTGTGGTCCAATATTTTACATATACCGGATGTACATTATCAGCGTTGTTGGTATTGTAGTGTTACTTTGACAAGTGAAAATTATCTCGTTTGTAATCAAGTATCACAGTACAATACGAATATTTAATACTTTCGTAAGCATATATATTTACACGATATATTCCTATACTGTTTATAATAAAGAAATACGTTGACAAATGTTGAACACACAAATCTCAAATAAATCTTATATGAACGCAATAATAACATCCATAGCTACAGTATATGTGTAAGTAAAATCTAAATCAACTTTTCATTCACAACCTTCAAATATATAACTGATTGTGTTTGATGTTTAAATTAATAAAATAATGTTCAGTTAGCACACTTAGCTGTCATTAGCACTGCACGTTCAACGAATATCCTTCATGTTATGCAACCCGCTCAAAAATGAATTGACGATTATATATAATTATTTAATTCATTACTTTATATAATAGTTTAGTGTTTTATTTTAAAATCTGATACAAAATTCTTCCGACATATAGTTAATGAATCAATATTGTAAACTACGTTTAGTCTGTATGTCATCCAGAACAGATCGTAGTTCATCGTCTTCGAAACGACCCTCTAGTGATGGAATCAACGATTTAGCTTCTTCAGGAGTCACGGGACATAAATTAGCTAAAGCGGCCAGTTCAAACTTGTGCAATTTCTTTTGCATAAGCAAGCTATAAATATAATATATATTATTCCATAGTCCATGATAGAAAATACCTGACATATTACTTACTTTCTAACCGCAGCAATAGTTTCTTTATTTTTGAATTTCCTAAACCTATTCGTATACGTGTGAGTCTTTAAGAACACATCAGAGAACTCCTGTTCATCTTCAGCAGATTCGTTTTGTGCTTTTCGATGCTCCAGTAACATATGCACTTCAGAAATGAGCAGAGTTTCAGCGTTCTCGAATTCTGAAATTAAATACCTTCTTTAAAACATTTGCAAATGACTGTCTTGAATTTATACGGGAAACAAACTAAACAGTAATGTAATTTTCAATGATTTATTTATGAATATAATTTGCAATTACAAATAATAATTTAAAATATCTAACACAAGTTTCTTTAAGTAGCAGCTTTAACAATATATCCTTCTCTAGCTAAGAAATCATACAATTTTCTAGTCTTATTCACATCTATCTTTAACATCTTTCGAGCAGTTTGTAATTTGAGATAACCAAATTTCTTATTTTCTGTAACTAACAAGTCCTTCAGTTCTAAATATGTTTGCGGCACTAATCGGACAGTGCTACAAAGTTCTTGTTCCTTCACTGATAGCTTCTCGAAGCCGGGCAGTCCTATTATATCTAATGGCTTGAATTGAGCTCTTTTATTTGTCGGCATCACAGGTTGCACATGAACTGGTGTCAGTTTCTTCCAGTTGAACAGTGGATTTGATACGAATGCATTCAGTTCCTTCTCATGTTGATCCCGTTCTTCTTTCAAACTTTCGTACACTTCAGCTGCTTGCAATGATGTAATCCCTTTGCGACGGTATTCACATAAACTAGAATCAGTTTCCTCAATTACATAGCTATTGGATTATTATATAAATGAATATTTACCGTACTATCTTCTGTTTCAGTTCAGCAGCACGATGTAATCCTTCCATTATGAAATCAAATTCACACCCGGATAAAAATTGCATAAAACATAACATTCTTTCGGTGACACTTCGCGTTAACGTACTGTCATACCTATGCATCCAGGACATAGTTTTCCTAATTAATATCAAGCCGTGTGTTTTAATAATGTTTTTCCGTCTCTGACGCTCCCTTAACCGGCGATTGTAGCTCCTCACAATGCAACACTGTAATTCTGTTAATATATCATAATGGCTGTCTGTTATATCAATGTCTTTCTCATTTAGCATAGCTAACAGTTCCTCGGCGTTAGCATCGTACTCAGATTCAAAGTCAGATCGAGCTGCATTATAACCAGCAACCGACTGGTAACCCAAAGTATGCGGAGCATACCGAGGTGGTTCCTCAATGTCAGTTAACCTATACCGGAACGGGACTGTAGGTTTTGGGAATAAAGACTGAACAGTTTCAGGCACCTTTGGCAATAAGTCAGATACCGGTTTGTCAATGTAAAATTTATCATAATGATCTTTAACCTCCCGTACTGTACGATTGCCTAATTTCTTAGCTATTAACTCCCAGTTACCGTAACCGTACGTGTACAACATATCTAACATAGTTAACTCTTCAGCTGCGGTCCAGTTAGATTTATCAAATAAAATGAAATCATTTTTTATTACACGATAGTTGTGATCACTTTTATGAGTTCCTAATTCACTTCCAGATGCAAAACATCGACAACACAAACTGACATTTTCACATTGCGTACACTCAATAAACGGAACCTGAAGGGACACTGTGCATTTCGCACATTTGTGACAGGAGCATAACCTAGATATGTTAAAACATAGGTCACACGTTTGAAGTGATAATTCTAAGTCGATAGGACTGTTACTCGCACAATGAAATTCTGTGTTACGTACTGAGTAACTCTTTTGCATATATTCTGTAATTATATGAAAATAATGAAATAACTTAATTCTATATCAATGTGATCATACGTAATTACCTTTCGGAAATTGCAGATCCGCAGCATCTTCTTCAGTTAAATCTGTAGTAGGATTTGTTGCCATTTTCAAATTGACTTCAACAACGATTCAATTACGGTTAGGTACTGTCAAATATAATGTCACTACCAACCATAAACAGTATGTAGTACCAACCAAAGATACACATCTAGAAAATAACTACTTGCTTGCGATATATGGTTATACGAAATATTACTTAATTTTTA
>JAGJTL010000183.1:2789757-2808255 GCA_022063505.1 Calosoma granatense | reverse complement strand
AACAATTTAGCTTTTAGTATAGTCTAAAGAGTGCATTAGTTTTAAAATAAATACGTAATGTTAAATAAATAAAATAATACTAGAATTATATGTGATCTATTGAAGCTAAAGCATCTGCTAGACTAGTTTTATTGGTAACTGGTACTCCTTGTCGATGCAGACTTTCCAATCTTTGTTCCAGATGTTGTGTATCTTGTTCATGCTGGTGACATAGCTTGATGCATAAATGTAACAGTGGTACATACATGGTTAACAGGTCACTGTCACTCACACCTTCAAATCGGTACAATGCTAATTCAGCCCATTTGTCAGCATTAGGCGAACCAGGTAGGAATGTACAACAGTTTAATAAGCGACATAATGCCAGCAACACTGCCTTCGAACGATCTGTATACACCTGATACACAAGTTAACATTTATTTTCTACATTAACACTTAAAATAACATAATGACTTGTCATACCTTGTTCAAAATTCTAAAATTATTCTCAAGTATTGGAATAGCAATATCATATCGTTTCTCATTTATTAATTCTTTGGCTTGATTTAATTCAAAATCTTGTAAGAAAGATAGAACAGCGGTAGCATTTAGCAAGCGACATTCAGACGAAATGAGTTTTAATAAACTCTCGAATCCAGTACTACGAGTTGATATTAACTTGTCATCAAAATTTCCAATTAGAACCTGTATAACAGTATGATATTCAATCGAACACATATCCATATAAACATAGGTATTAGCATACCTTTCTAGGAAACGAAATAGTTGACATTAAATTGGGAAATTCTTGTTTTAGCGATACATACAGATTATAGAAATTGGTGTATCGACGTTCTATTGTTATTGGATTTACGTCTTCCCTTCCTGACAGATGACAAACTTGAATTGTATATACAACATGCTTGTCATCGTTTCCATTTTCTGCTATACGAGCAGATATGATTTCAAATAATACTGGATTGCCATCGACACATTCGCCAGGAAGCCTAACTGCAATCAAATAATTACCTATTAATAAGTAACACGCATAGTTTATAAATATTTCTTATACCTCTATTCGACATTTAATGTGAACGTTCTGTAGGTTATGAGATTCAAACGTCAATCATAAAATATATATTAAATAAAAGCGATAATGTTACATTACAAAATAACAATAATAATAATAATAAATACTTTAACGAAAATTAGTAATTCTGCCAGGTAATTTTTCTTCAATCATAAATTTAATTCATAATTGTAGTTTGTCACTGCTCTTATAGATGGCGGATACACAAACATATCAAATCAAGCAAAATATGTTCCGCCGCGCATGCTTATTTTATCTCTTTTCAAAACGCAATCATTTATTTAAAAAAGATATACATGTATGCTAGGAATTATATAGAATCACCTGTGTGACACTTTTGATATCTTGTTAATCTGTATACTTATAAAATTTACATTTGAGATATGAATATCAGTACCGGGTATCACATACTTTACCACTAAATAGAATACATAGTCCATGTACGGTAAACCTAATTTTCAAAGAAAAATTGTACTTTTAAACTGATTTGTCTAAATTTGCGGTCAGTCCGTGGTTGAATTTGTCAAATTATCTCAGAAGGAAAAATTTTGTATAGTTTATCATATCGGATATCCTGAGCTAATGTTATGTATATGTCTTACCACTTCCAAGAGACCGAGATTACACATATAAATATATTTGCTGCATTCAGAGAGACTAGATTATTGTTAATAATCGATTCAAAATGTTAACAAGAAATATTTTCACGATTATTGTAATTTACTTATTAAATGAAGTTGTTAGTGAAGATAGTAAGAAATTATATAATTTATTTCTTCGTATGAATATATGTAAATACTAAGATAAAATATATTTTTGCTTTTCCTTTTACAGTTAATATTACAGCATGTCAACATACATCTCTAGTTCTGCAGTGTCACCCAGGACAAATATTACACATTGTCAACGCCAAATATGGTAGGGACATGAATTTTAAGTGTGGTTTTGGATTTAACAAAAACTGCGACTCACATTTGGCACTTATTAGGACAAGAAAAATGTAAGTTATTTAACTATAATATATTTGAATAGTGTTTAGTTAATTTCGGTTAAAATTTCAATTACAGTTGTGAAGGCCGTGAAATTTGTTCTATACCCGTTGAAGTGAAATTTTTCGGTGATGATCCGTGTCCACACACATCAAAATATTTACAAGTTCAATACAGATGTGTAACAGGTAATGTACATGCATGTTGTAAATAAGAATAATAGTTTATTAGTCAAATAATAAACATTTCAGATAACAGAGCTAAAGCATGTTTAGTGAATGAATTAAAATGTGACGATGGACAATGCATAGACAATGTGAAAGTTTGTGATGGACACTGGGACTGTTCAGGTGGAGATGATGAGACGCGTTGTAGTAAGTTTCATTTCAAATAATAAACAATATTATAGGTACAATATTGCATGTACTAATACTAGTGTATATACGATGTTAGATTATCGCACATTTATCGGCTGTTCGAATATGTATATTGAATGTAATGAAAATGAAGCAATACATATTCTCAGAGGTCAGTATGGTAGGAGCAGTTCTACTATCTGTCAAATGGATATTGGCCATTATTGTTCCGCATCAAATGCAACTAGGATTATTAAAGAAAGGTAAATTAGACAAATGAATTATAGAACCAGTATTATAGAATATATTCTATTAGGTGTAACATGAAGAGAAACTGTTACATAAACGGTTTCAATGATGTTTTTGGAGATCCCTGTCCTAAAACTTCCAAGTATATACAAGTAACTTACGCATGTGCACAGGTGAATTCTTGGAATATGCAATCTATTATAACATTTGTATTATTATGTACATATTTTCACAGTTTGTGTACCCGCCTGAAATGGATGACAGCAGTGAAGAAGATATTAGTATGTCTGTACCAGATGATACAGATATATCTAGCGAATAAAACATAGTTAATAATCTTTGAGAATCTATGCAAAACACAGTTTTAGTAAATAGGTTTTATTGTACTACATCAGAAATACATATATGCTATTTATAAATGTCTGTGCGTGCGTGTGTGTCTTTCCAATGTCCATTCTGGAAGAAATCTGCTGTTCACAAGCCTACATGATTAGTTGGCGTTGTGAAATTTGGTTGCTAATATAGTTTGATGTGCATCAAATAAATTAATTAGTCTTATTAAGTGAACTAGTAATGAAATAGCCGGATGGAAACAATTTTACAATTACCATATACCCACGCGGGGTTTTTATACTTTGGACACTTCTCTACATATATTCGCACTCATCAGTCCATTGTTTTCACAGCTTAGCGGATCTAACAGATTTGTCTCTAGCGACGTAAAATATGAAACGTATTACTTCTACTATTATAATTCTCAAAGTACTGATCATCATAGTAGCGAGTGTTTGTGCGAATGATTACTGTAACTTGACAGCCTGCGATGCTGTGGAAATATGCAGAAGAGAAATAAAAGAGAAAAGAATTGTAGACAATGAAGAACATACCGATACAATGTTAACTAAACTAGAAAGAAGATTAAGATCTTTAGAACAACCGGGTAAGTGAACGGAAAATATTTTACAGTTTAAATGATTTTTATCAATAGAAAATAGCTGATACAATTTTAATTGTTCAGATCAAAGTTTCAACAAAATTATTTTAATTAATTGTTGAAGTAAAAAAGCATTCATTATACAAATGAAATTTATGGTAGTTGAATGTATGTTTTTTTTATTAGTTTGGACAACACATATCGGAAATGACAGATGGATTCGATGTGCTACTGGTTCTTGCAAGTGCAGACCGGAAACTAAAAGTGTTAGTTGTTGGCACTCACAGATGTCTGTATTACCTGCTAATCAAATAATTCCACATGACATCATCAACATGTTAGTATCAGTGAGGCACAGTTCTAGATAAGTCATAATCATTATGAAGTACAATATGTTATACGCGTACTATACACTTTATTCCTATGGAACATGAAATGAATGAATAGATGATTACATATTTTCAGAGATTTAGCGATAAATCAACTGACTACTTTAAATAAAGCCGCATTTCTTGGTTTGACACATCTTACAGAATTAGACTTGTTTGATAATCGAATTGATTTCTTGCCAGAGCCAATATTTGAAGATTTGGATAGTTTATCTAATTTGTAAGTTATACAGTATTATTTATCTTCCATCTGCGGTATCACAAGTGTACGTATTTTTTAGGAGACTTCATAAAAATTTTCTAGACGAATTACCTAAAGATATTTTTCTAAAGTTAAGAAATTTGAAATCTTTAGATTTGTCACAGAACAATATTAAGTCTTTAAGTGGTGGACTGTTCCGAGGGAATATGAAGATTAATGTAATTCATTTATCTAGAAATAAAGTCATGAATCTTTCTGAAGCCGTATTTGCAGAATTATCAATGTTAGAAGACCTAGATATAACAACGAACAAACTGAAATATTTAAAGAAAAATATATTTAAGGATTTAATTTCGTTAAAACGATTGAAATTGGCTGAAAATTTAATTATCGATATAGAAACGGGTTAGTCAGTTCAATTACCCAATATTCATCACATAGGCGCTTAAATTAATATGATGTGAATTATTTCAGGTGTATTTGATAATCTAATCAGTTTGGAATATTTAACATTACGGAAAAATAAATTAATGACTATACCACGGGATCTGTTTAAAGATTTACATCATTTATTAGTACTGGACTTGTCATCGAATCGCATATTACATGTAAGTATAAATATTTTATCTTATCTACAACAATAAAATTGTAATCGGTTAAAAATGTAAGCTTATACGTCATCGGTTATTTGTTATTTTAATTAAATTATATATTTTCTTTGTTTCACAGATGCAAGGATCTGAATTTCTTAATTTAAACAAATTAACCGAACTTCATTTAGAACAAAATGATATTGTCGAAATTCCTGTAAACTTGTTCAACGAAACAAGGAACTTACAAAAATTATTTCTGTTTTCTAATAATCTGGAGCATTTGCATAGTTATTCCTTTGAAGGTTTGGATAATCTTACATCATTACTACTGAACAACAATATGTTGAAAACAATTGATGAAAATACGTTCTTTCCTACACCGAAGTTGCAGAAACTGTAAGTAATTAACACATGGCTGAATACAGGATATGCTTATGTAATATGGAATTATTATTACAGTCATTTGGATAGCAACAGATTTCAGTATTTGCCTGCGAGAGCTCTGGACAACTTGTTGGAACTGGTGAATATTAAATTAGCTAAAAACCCTTGGCATTGTGACTGTGCTGCTCTGTATTTGGCAACGTAAGTGTTCTTATAGAATTGACTAACGAATGTAAATATTATAAGAGATGTTTCATTCTGTGTTAGATGGTTGAAACACAATAGAGACAAAGTGTGGGAATCACAACCAACATGTCGTGGACCCGGATCACTCGGCGGTGTATATCTACGTGGCATGAGTTTCGATGATTTGTGTGAAGGCCAATGGGCCAGTATGATAAATCTGGCACCCCGAATACCAGTCAGAACAACAAAAAAACCACGACACGAATAAACAAAACCCGTGTACATAACTTTCTGTAACTAAAGCGATAAATTTACTAGACTAATATAAACAAATATTATTCTGTACGCATATGTAACAATGTAATGAAAAATTTAGAATGATATGCTATTTTATATTGCTACTCATAGTCATATTGAAATAGATATTATTGATGTAGTAAATGTATTTCGATACTAGTTTTTATCAACATTCACTTAATGGAATAGGTAAACAGTGGTAATACTTCATTACGGTTATTTCACATTATATCATACGCAGGCATGTACATGTATAAAAATATTTGTAACACTTCGTATCCCTGTCCTTCACATATTATCTTGATTGATAAAGTGGGATTAAACATTGAACATTTTATCTAATATGGAAAATAATTATTAACAACGAAAAAACACCGAATTTGTAATAATTGTAGATACGAAGTGAAATATCATTTTATTCACATGATTACATTCATGCTATATACATACATAAATACATATATATGAATGTTATTTAGATCATTTAATAAAGGAATATAAAATCAGTAATATATCTGGAGATGACACGTTGATAATGGAAAGTTGTATATTATCATTAAATATGTTTATATAAAAACAGAATCTTACTAATAAAAAGCTGTGACACATTGTGAATGTATTTGATATAGATATCAATATGTGCAACTAATATTCAAGTGTTAATCATGATCGAACTTAGTCATTGTGATAACTTTCATTATCTGCAAATTGATAACATATCGTGTATATGGCACACTCCATTGTGCAGTCCGGTGTATATCGAATGTCTACATTTCTGCCAAAATTACATACCTGTGTGTGTGTTTAATTATGTAACGAAGTTTCCAAAATGAACAAGTTAATTATAGTGAGTTTGCTTTACTTTGCATCGATTGATGCCGTTTTGGCATGTAAGTATAAACATATAAATTATTTCAATTAACACTAGAAACTTAACAAAAATATTAGTTAGCGCTTTATATTATTTTTCAATACCTAGTAATTCTGTTTATTCAAGCTGCAGATAATTAGATATAACTTCGTATCTCATGTCTATATGCATTTATAAGAAATAGAAATATTGATATACCATATGTATAAGACAATTAACAATATTTATTCAAGTGGATGGACGTTAAGTAACATAGGTGTTGAATATGTACACTGCAACACCTGTGCATCATTATAGAAAGATACCATATTTATTTTCAATCATATTTGTTTTATAGGTAACATTGGTAACAACAACAACAACGTCTGTTGGATAGATATTACCGAAGAGGTATGTCAAGGGAAGGTTATAAATTTAGATGTTGATAATAATGCTGACATAACTATTCCAGTACGCGAATACGACATAAGGAATATAGACAGTATAAAAACTTGAATTTATTTATTTATAGAACGTTGTAAATTAATTTATTATGAATTTTGTAGAGATAAGTATACCACAATCTTCAATATATGCTAATATTGACTTCAATGCCGATAAAACGCGTTTAACAATTATGCTAACAGAAGAATTTACGAAATATGCTGAAACTGCAACTGGTGAATCATTTCCCATACACGTGGTATTTGATGACTGTAGTACTAGTAAATGGGTAAATAGTCATGAAAGTATAAAATCTGAAAGTTTCAAGTAATAATGTTCTTTCGTTGCTTTTAGTATTTTATATTCACCGTGAAAGAAAAATTTAATAATCCGCCAGAATTTTTGGGAAAGCCATACACTTTCCAAGTAGGATCACCAATACTTCCCAGTGCAGAAATTAAAGGCATAAGTGCAAGAGATATTGATATTGGGACTAAAAAATTAACCTTCACACTATGTGGCAACTCTACTAACTATGGTTTTTACTTCACTGACAGTGTGAAAAAGAATAAAATATACGAAACAACATTAATGACTAAAAATATTGTAGAGTTAGAAGATGACATTACGTTGGATATTTGTGTAACTGTAAGTAGTTTCTTTATTTTTAAGTGTAGCAAACCAACAAATAAAAATAAAAACATATTTATTATACGTGATATATTATATTAGTGAATTATAAATTCTGCAAAATATATTAATCTTATTTCTGTCTCAATCAACTAAGGAGCACTAACATAAAAATATATGGTCAAACATGTATTGCAAGAAAAATAGTTATAAATAGTTAATAATAAAGAAAAGGTATAAAGATTCTGTGCATATTTAGGATGACCACGCTACGGATCCAAAAACTGATCAAACTACATTAACATTAACAATAGACAAATCAATTTCCAAAACTCCAGATCCAGTATTCCAGGAACCTGTGTACAGGGGTACGTATGACATGAGAACAGGACTAACGCGCGAAATAGAAGCTTCTTTAAGTAATACACTTTACGAGATCAAAAGTGCACAACTTAATGAAGGTAATTTAACTTATTGAATGTGTATATTATTTGTTTCGAAAATTAATATTTTTCCAACTAATAGATTTTAGTGATAAATTCGGAATAAAGGCAGAAAATAACAAAATTATAATAACAGCACGCGACATTATTCCTGAAGAAGAACTAAAGGAGAAAAAGTATATATTGATGATACTTGAAGCAGAATATCATGGCGCTGAGAGACTTGGAAAAACTGTGATTCTTTTAGATATTGTGGGAGATACTGGTAATGTATACATTCGTATTATATAACTTTCAGTACATATTAATTCCCTGTCAGTATAATATTGTTTTATCCAATTGTAAGAGAGTAAACATAACTGAAATTATTACGTTTTTCATAAAATTCAATATTTCATCAGTTAATTACTATAGTTTATAATTAAATAATTCTATTTAATTCATGAATGAATTAAAATTGCTGTAGTTACAACTACAACCGAAAGTACGACACAAGCAACTACTGTTACTGACTGCACACCATGTCCAGAAACTACTGTGACTGAATGTCCAACGACTATTGCTACTGAATGTCCAGAAATTACAGTTAGTGAATGTCCAGAAACTACTGTTACTGAATGTCCACAATGTCCAGAAACTACTACTACTGAATGTCCAGAAACTACTACTACTGAATGCCCAGAAACTACTGTTACTGAATGCCCAGAATCTACTACTACTGAATGCCCAGAAACTACTACTACTGAATGCCCAGAAACTACTGTTACTGAATGCCCAGAAACTACAGTTACTGAATGCCCAGAAACTACTGTTACTGATTGTCCACAATGTCCAGAAACTAATGTTACTGAATGTCCAGAAACTACTACTACTGAACGCCCAGAAACTACTACTACTGAATGCCCAGAAACTACTGTTACTGAATGCCCAGAAACTACAGTTACTGAATGCCCAGAAACTACAGTTAATGAATGTTCACCATGCTCAACGTCCACCACAACAACTAGTACAGATATTACAGATACAACGTGCCCCACTAACACAGAATGTCCTGTATGTCCAGACACATCGACAACCACTTCTTCTTCTCATACAACCACTAATGACCCAGGCATCATCACCAGTACATCCACTACCCGTAAGCAAAAATCTCTAAAATACCACTACTAAATACTAATTATTATCATTCATTTTCAGCGCAACCGGCCATTGTTAAGTACGATTCTGAATATCTAAACTTTGAAATTACTTCAAGCCAGACTGGTGAAATTGGCAAAGCATCAGCTACATCAAGCATATCTGAAGATATAGAATATCGCATAGAGAAAACTTCAAATGGTATTAACATAAAATTACCGTAAGTGTATGCCGATCTAAATGTGTTTCTATTTTTCAGATGACATTATTCTACCTAATCTAGCATACGATTTGAACACTGGCATGTTGAGTTTAAGAGCATCCATTGAATCTGGCATTTACCAGATAACGTTAGTGGCCACAGGCAAAACGAGTCACAGTGAAGGCAGAACGAAAGTATGAGAACTACAATATACATATATACGATCTGAAATATAATTTCTACTAATCAATTTATTCATCATTTACAGGTTAAATTAACATCTGACGCTATAAGTGACTGTGAGGGTAAACCAATTTTATCCGACAGTTTAATTATTAAGAATGTGGAAGAAGATAAAGAGGAAGAAATTACAGTTCATAAAAACGACGACAACTACGAACTGAAAATTACTGGGGAGAAGCCAAGTACGAAATATTGATGATGATTTCTAAAATATTATAAATCTAATTAAACTGTTTTTTATTTAAAGAGTGGATAGAGGAACGTGACGGAAATATTTGGATAGTTAAACCAGACAGGGAAGATCCATCATTGAGTTCTATGATTACGCCTCAAGTTAGTGTAACAGTTGAAGCAAAGAAGAAAAATACACAAACAAATACATACTATTATAATTCAACACTGAGTGAATTAGCGCGCAATTCCTACAATGCCAGAGATCAATTTACAAATTGCATTCATATTTCAAATATTCCAAATTCTCCCGTGCGAATGACTATTGTGGTAATCATTGATGATATAAACGACCACGCACCCGAGTTCAGTGATTCTAATCCTGCAGTTGTTGGTTATCCAAATTCACAGTTGGCTGAATATATTGCACCACCATATATTACACAAGTAACGGTAAGAAACTACACACAACTCATTGAAACTTGAAATAAATAACATGTATCTTATTATGACAATAATCATTCTTCCATTTACTTTCAGGCAACAGACAAAGATAGCGGAATAAATGCACTGATAAAATACAGTATTGTAGATTCGAAATTCATTGTTGACCCGTATACTGGTATAATATATCCCGGACTAGGAGCCTTCGAAACAGATACAGAATATGAAATCAAAGTTGTTGCCACAGATGAAGATGGAAACGGAAAATCAACTGAACACACTATGAAGGTAATTATGTCTTACATTACAATCATATCAGTATTAAATCATATTTAAATTATTTTATACATTTTTACATTATGTCATTTCCAGGTTAAAATACTAAACGAAAAACATATATTCGTTTTAAAGTTGAAAAATGTTGCATATTCCGATTTAAATAAGTTCATATCAGATTTAAGTAAGGATATTGGAAAAACTGTACAATACTTAACAAGTAGCGCCATATCAGCTACAGAAGATACGGACAAATCTCGAAAGTCAGTATTTGCCGGCAATGAGAAAATATCAATGATAAAGACTGTTGCATATGCCCTGAATGATCAGCAAGAACCAATACCCGCAACGGAATTCAAAGAGTAAGTGAAAATATCATTTTCCTTAAATACAAAACGTTTAATTCATATATATCAATGTGAGTTTGGTTGCCTACATCTTGAGGCGGATACGTACAAGGTTATTTTTAGAATGATTAGTGTATACTAATAAACATACAAGTTTTATTTATTTTATACTTTTTTATAGACTGATAGAAGGCAATATTTTGGAAGCCAATGTTGAAGAATATGAAATACCTACACAGCCACCACCTCCTCCAGCATCATCTAATGATAATATGGGATTGATAGCAGCTGTATCTGCAGTTTCCGTGCTTTTAGCCCTTGTCATCATTGCAGTGATTCTTGTTTATATATTCTTCTTCAGGTATTAATACGTAATATTTCCATAATATATAGCAGCAAGTAGTTGTTTTAGAAAACAGCATAACTAACTGAATGAATTAAAGTTTGGCTACATTATTTTGTAGTAAAGATGTTTATTATTTTTGCCTTACATAAATATAGTATTTCATTTTATTCACAGACCGAGGATGGTACAAACTAAAAGATACGAAAAAAAGGAGTCGATAACACCATCTACTTCGACAAATTATAAAACAAGGTATGACAATTCATTAATGTGAATAATGTGTGGCATATATGTGAGAAGCATTTGTGCACTGTATATAAACAGACGGACAGACTAATGTATAAGTAGTATATAAATTGTAAAATATTGTGATAATAACGTGACCATTTTGAATTCGCAATAAAACCCAGTGACACAGTTGTTATTAATGTATCTCAAGGGCAATTAATTTAAAAAGCGGAAGTCAGTTATTTTCTTTTCGTTTTGCTGTCACATTCACGAATTTATGAACTTGTTGTTTTATAGGAACACGAACATATATTCCTCTGTAGCCGATCGTAGACCAACAGGATTTCCAGCAGGATTCAAACCTGATGATATAGAGGTAATATACAATCTCTCAACACAAGTACTTGCAAGAGTTACTAATTATTTGAACAACACAACACAATTCCTATTACATTAAACATAAAATATCTTTCAATGTTTGAATAGGCTAAAGACGGAATAGACGAACCGAAGGAAAACGAAAGTGAGAATAAAGATGAAGGTGTATATAATTTAGAAACGTCGTCCAACGAAGATACAGATCGAAGAAAGTCTATCGTGAAATTTGACAAAAATGTCACAGAAATTGAGATTGAAAAGTTTTAAACAGATATTAATTTGTGTATACTGTGATTAAATTAAATTAATTCAATTCCTGGCTGCTATTTATAATAAGAAACGTATCTGGCATGTTTGAAAGATGAATACAGTTATCATTTTTGTTGTTCATATTTATAGAAGACAAACTATTTGAATTAAATCAAGAATAAAATATCTAAATATCAAGTTTATTTCAATTATCATCACTATTAAAACTAGACCACCAAAAACAAATGTACAAACGTGTATAATACAATAAAAACTTTTGAAAATGAAAAATGAATTATTATAACTAATAATTATAATAACCGTTCTGATTGACGAAATATACAAGTTTAAAATAGTTTATGCACAATGCATATAAACATGTATATATACATGTTTCCATATTGTGTGGAATGTCATTATGGAACTGGACTAATGAAATGATATCTAATCTTTAAATAATTATTTAAACAACGCTTATACAACTCGTGATAAAGTACATATGCGATATATAAAAACGGTGTGCATGTTTGGACGTTGCGAAGACTGTGCCGGAGGACAAGAATTGGTTTAAATAGCATCTAATTTGAGTGAATTAAATAGTTTAAGTGATCTTTTGATGCTCGCTTGTTAGTTAGTTAGTTGTGATTATCGCAACCTACTTGCAAGTCAGTATGTGATCTCAAGTGACTGGAACACAAAAACAAGTGCTTTCAACAAGTGAACAAATGCAAAACAAAAGAAAATAATCGATTTTCTTATCAACCAAACGTGATGTGATGATATTAAACTTGTATAAACCTGTACAATATTAACAATTGTGCAACAATATGAACTGCTAGTGTGTTAGTCGAGTTATAAGTACGTGCACATTTCATACAATTATTTATAATAATTTTATAAAAATGTATAATTAAAGTGCATATTTTCAAAAAAAGTGGGACATTCAAATCAAAATATCCAGTGAGAAATGTTCTGTGCATGCCCATGTGTTTACAAATAATTTATCAAAGTGCAAACTTGTATAGTAGATAATATAAATGTTCACAAATTATCTGATAACTATAGTTTGCACTCGTATTTGTGTGTCATGTGGGTCTAATGCAGTTCTGTACACTCTATAATTGACTATATTATATTTTAGCTTGAAATGAAAATCTTATAAAAGTAAGTCTGAATAATACAGGAAGAGGAAATATGGCGTTCGCAGTACAGAAACTGCGTAACATGCTTGGACCTGGAAGTACACACAAATTAGGAGGTATTCTAGATCCGGAACTAGGTTTCAAGGTCAACGTGAATGAATCCACTAAGGAACTAAAAGTCATAGTGATCGGGGCGCGGCATCTGCCTACCTTATACGGTCTAACCAGGGCCGAAGGTTACGTTATAAAGGTAAGTAAAAAAATCTAAAACTAATACATACATACATATATATGTGACGACAGACAAATTTGCACATATATGATAAATATCTCTTCATGTTCAATACTATAATGTAAACATGATGCAATAATGATTCATTTCAGGTAAAGTTATTTCCAGGCAAAGAGAAATTCGAGACAAAAATGCAAAAAGAATCCTGGCCCGTTTTTAACCAGGAATTCGTGTTTGAACTGGCAACGAGTTCTAACAGAATTGAGGAACAACTTACGGGCAAGTTCATTGTGCTAACAGTATATGCCATCTTGGAGACGCAAAAGGGAGAAGAATCAAAATCAAAGACTAAACTGTCAGGAAACTCGTTTAAATCTCTTTTTGTAAAATCAGAGAGTGGATTAAAAAATGATGCTGCGCGGAAGACTGATAAAGTATCGTTGTACAAGAGACGAACAGTTGGTGCTGTTACATACAATCTGGACGCGAAAGCATTTACACAAAGACTGAGAAATAACTGTTTGGGAACTCCTGATGTCTGGAGACCTGTGAAGAGTATTTCTAGTGGACTTGTGGAACCTAATAAGAATGTAATTATTAGTTACATTTATAAATGTACAGACTACAATATTACCTAATGAAATATGTTCAATGTTATAGATTGACAATAACAAGGGTTCGATAGAAATTACAATGAACTATTCACTTAGCGAAGATGGAAAAAATGATATGATATTTTTATCTGTATCTCGATTGAGATTTACTATACAAACTATGGAAACACATGAGAACTATACAGGTAACATTTTATTGAACAACGCTAACAGTTACGTACACATATGTTACTATTAAAAATAATATTGAAAATTAAGTTTTTCAAATGGGCAAGTAAAAGTATTTTAAAAATATTTGAATGATGGATTTATTGCAGAAATTGTACTAGATTTTAGAGAAAAATTTAGAAAGGACCTAAATTTATTAGTAATTTTATAAAATTCCTCAAACCACCAATTATAATTCACTTGTCACGGAATTAATCGTGTTTAAGTATAGAGAAAGTAGACTGAAGAAATGTGGATAAAACATTAAAATATATACAGAATTTAATCGAGATTTATTATTATTAATTATTTCGTTGACTTTACAATCAAGTCATTTATTTCATTTTTTATGTTTGACATTAAAAATTCATTAAAGGGCGAACAACGGTTGAATTCAAATGTCACTGAGTACTGAATTAATTAGTGTAATTAAGGTTGCAACCTAATTTTCTTGCGACACCTTAAATGATGTGAATTGTAATGGATCATTTAGTATGGCATCTCATTGATCATTTCCGTATAGATAGACCACCTATTATTAACTACTGATGCCATATATTTACACAATATTATAAATACTCATTGTATAAAATAGTCTAATAACAATAATATATATGATTTCAGGTTCGTTGTATGTAAAAATGAAAATATTTGAGTGTGACGTCGTGGTTGCGAAATGGAAGAGTGATAAATTCGAACCGACAATTAGTTTGAAAATGGAACAGACAACATCGACATTGCAAGGAACGGTGAAAAATTCCAACTTACATGCCGTCAGATGTGAAGTACGACTTATGTGCAAGAATAAACTGGGCAAAAAATTGGAACTGGGAAAAATTACAATCGGCCCAAAGGATGGACATTGGGTACAGGCATTAGATTCACCCTGTACCCCAGTTACACTGTGGCACAACTTTAAATAATTTATTTACAATACTATTTATAACTATTTAAATATTTTGTAGCAAACATAACCCGTACAAGTTATTGATAAAGCAAACCAAACCACTATAGAAATGACTCAGAATTTCTATTTATTTTTAACATACCTTTTATAAACTGATAAATAGTATTTATATGAATTCTGTTCCGTGAATTATTTGTTTAACGAATATTTCACTGAAAATCAAGCATTATAGATTGTAATATTCAGTGATAGAATAGAAGTTCTTGTATAATATTAACGGTTGCTACTTCTTATTTAGGAGCCAGGTAAATTAATCTAGTCCAGCTTACCAATTATACAAGTATTATGGTTCAGCTTAATGTAAACACAATATGTATAGTAACAACACATCATTAATACTCCTTAAAACAATGATCAAGTAATAATTAGTATTTCATATTGCTTTTACAATCTTACTCGTTGTTTCAAGTATTTAATATGACAGCTGCCAATTTTAAATAACAATGTAACATACATATTCGTAAATAAAAATTACATTACAACAATTTATTTGTAGCGTATGAAATAAAATGAAATAACAATACTAACTGTTTTACTTTTTATTAACTGGAATTATTAAATTACTGCAGCGATTGGTAGTTAGTTTTTAGGTTAGATAAAGCTATCTTAATGACATTTAACGTACATCAATGATTTCATACAAAAAAAAAACAATGTAAACATCAACACTAATTAGTTTTTAATAACACGGATAAACACGTAGAAACAAGATTCTTATAATTATAAGAAAAAATATAACCAGTTAAGGTCTGTATCTTCAGGAATTAGAAGTACTCAAAAGAAATGTTGAAGAATTTGGTCGTTCGCTTTCGTTTTTATTACCAACATGTTAGCAAACTAGTTTTTCTTGCTTTTTATAGAAAACTCGTTAGTGTCAATTAACGCATTCACTAAGAAAGCCTAAAGATACGGCAAAGTATACAAGTCAACGATAACCGCTTTATATATAAACAAATATGTAAATAAATAAATGCATTAGATACGCACAATATATAAATGCGCACAGATGTACATGCACTTGCAATGCACATGTGTGTATATCATTATTGACTAATTGCATTTAACATTATTTAAGGATTAATTATTTCTCGTAACTGTTGGTAAACTATTCAGGTCATAAACATTTAGTCGTAGTTTTTTTCCAGAACTATTTTATTAGTTCTGCAACTGCAAATAGTGTTGTCTAACAACGTAGAATTATATGAATGAGGATTGCATAGATTCTGAAATATATTTCAAGTTACAAGTAGTATATAAAGAAAAACCGAAACAAATAAAAAGCAGTCACTTTTTTCAAAGGTAATAATTTACTTTTTATAAACCCTGGGCACCCTTTCAAGATGACACTTACAGTCGATATAAAATATTTTTATGCCACGAGAAGTGTCAATAAAAAAACGAATATATGTGTTGGCAGCTGCATCAAAGAGATATAACAAAAAATGTAACATATATGGCACGTTATAGAGTACAGGCGATTAAACATTAGTTACTTTAGTACAATCAAGGACAAAACAAAAATGTTCCTCCTTACAATGTACCGCTAATCAAATATAGACAGATTATGCCGAATATGTATTTTATACTTTACACTTTATTCCATCCAGATATTATCTTATCTCATATGACTGTTTTAAAAATAATTTCATTTTCTTAGAAATCAATTTTCTATTTCGTAGATTCACTTGAATATTGCGACATTCAGGTGAAAATATTTTAGCACTACAGGAATGAATGGAGTTCTTGTTAAATCTGATATTGATTTGGGCGTTGGCATATCAAAAGTGAAGTGTCATTTTGGAGTAGTATTTTAGTATTCATGAGTGAATTGATTTTTCATCTGTCGTTGTACATGTTTGGCTCGGCACTCGTGTTAACAGCGACATAGGTATGCAGTAGAGTAGATAAATATATCTATCTTCAAATCAAAATGGAGCATCAGAATACAATAGTGTCACGCACTATTACTATTAGCTTATAGACTGATGCCCAGCCCGACGAAAGCGCAATCTTATGCCGAACAATGGCCCGATAATGGACCACGACAATCAATACAACACGTCGATTAGCAATCGACTTCGAATACTGAATTGTTGTTCGGCACGGTCACTGATCCCGTCATGTTGCCGAAATACATTTCGTGCGTGATTCGTTTATGTTACGATTCATTGTAATGTTTTATTGCTACATTGTCAAATACCGGCATAGGCAAATAGACTCTGTCTGAAGGATAAATTAATATTATTCGCAAGATGAAGGAATGCTGATGGAATTATGTTTATGTGATATGTGTCATGCATGAACCCTACTAAATATCTAATATATAAAAGTGTTAACAGCACAAAGAATAAGAAACGTATATTAAAATTAAAAGTTATATAGTACAAATATATAATTAATTTTCCATTTATTTAACATTGCAAAATATGTTTTATTTCGTACTTAAAACCTAAATTTCTTATCAACATTATTCTATATTTTTACAAATTTATTTTAAACTGTGACAAATAAAAATGAGATACTGACAAATTTTGCTGTCAATCCATCCAGATCTATTGCAGTACTTAATGAAACTGACAAAAAAAGGTCATAAGTCACAAAAATTGATAAAAACTTACATAAATACGTGACATATATAAATTCACATGAATTTACTAGGATAATCTAAAAAAAGATTCCTTATAAAAGATAAGGTCTATTTAAATATTACGCGCATGCATAAAAATTGTAATTATCTTTCTTTGAATCTCTAGCTAAAGTCATTCAGTTTTACCATCTGATAATTTTACAAATATTCTTAAATGTCAACGACCCCTAGTCACAAGCACGCGAAGGAATATCAATATTTTGATGTGAATTTGGAAATGCCAAAAAGCGGGAACGAAGTGAGTCAAGATTGATGAGTAATATTTGTTGTAGTGAGTGTACCCGGTAAGATCGTATGCGTGAATAGACAGTCACATGGGGGGGTCAGTCTTGCGCGTAGTGTCACATTCATCCAATCGCGGTCATCGTGTACACTTCAAATTTTCACCACGTGGGATTTCATATATACCGGGAAAAATAAACGATAATATTATTGCATATCACACACTCATACACAATTCATTCAGTGCAACAGAAAATGGAAAAACAGTCTGACTTGTCAGTCAATCGGTAACAATTAATTGTTGTTGTGTACAGAATAGTGAAAGAACAAAATGATTTGGACGAATTTTGTGATATTTACTGCCTTTTGCACGATTGCATTTTCTGCTACACAGGTATGTAACTAATAATATTTTATATAATATTTATATT
>JAGJTL010000183.1:2772292-2789688 GCA_022063505.1 Calosoma granatense | reverse complement strand
ATATGATAATAATATATACATGCGATTATTAACTAATTGTAAATTTTATCTAAATAATATATTTTAAACTGTGATAGTTATTGCAGAATATGTATCAATGTTTTATGTAGTATATACTGAGTGATTGTATAATTGCAATCCAATATAATTTATTCTAGTTCTATACAAAAATATATAAATATTTACGAATTAAACAAATATATCAATGTTATTCACTTCAATGGTAAAATGTCGTATATTTAAATATATAGACAGGAAGTATTACGGGGAAAAAAATGCAAATTTCACAAAAAAACCACAAGTGACATTAGAATGATAAAATTACGATTATTTACTGAACATGCTCATATAAATACATGTAATATTCTTAGAAATGTTTGCAAGAAAATATTGACACATTCTAGATAAAACAAATACACTATACTAGATCCCTTCATAGTTCTTATCATTGCATTTGATAACAAATATATGCATGGATTTAAAGGAGATACATCAATGTCTGGTCGAGATAAAAATAAAAACAAATTAGTACCGCACATGGTATGAAATACAGACATCAAAATAACTGGCTTATCCGCCAGTTTAAAATAAGTTTAAAGTAAAAAGTACCAGCCTTTATTTATTTCCGGGTAACAGTCAGATGGAATAAAACATTTGCATTAGCGTAAGCCATGGATTAATACATGTATGCATGTGCTTATTACACGTTGTTACACACTTATTTACATACAAAGAATTGAAATGATTGGCAGTAATTTAAAATTAATACTGCAATAAACATGAGATTTGAGTAGTGCCTGTCACAACAAACAATAATAATATAATATATCTCTTGTGTTGTCTGTTGCGACATATTACAATAGAAGTTGTTGCTACCTTCCTGTCATTGCAGTATAAATGTTGTAAATCTTGTTTGCAGAAGAGCGAATGTTACTGGAAATGTTAAAGAGGTCAAGAAGTTGAATGAATGGATTAATGTTATTTAGTATTCAGTTTAATTATCTTGTCAAAATCAGTTGAATACATTATTATGTTCAGCGCTTTTCAACATTTGAATACAGACATACATATATATTTGTTCTAAAATAGCATATAGTGGTATGGAATTAGAATGATCTCATATGTGATATATTCGCTAATGTAGCAAAATTATGTTGTAACAGGTTATCAACAGATACTGCATATCCGGTAGGGAGTAGTTGTAATGACAAAACACTTGTATATTTATATCACATTACAAAAATATATATAACTATGTGTGTGTGTGTGTGTGTGTAATTACGTGTGATAAATTCGATACTGTCTGCCTGCTGTAAACACGAAACCATTATAAAATTTTATCATCAGCGTTCGACTAACGAAGTTGCTTAATTATTTTGTTAAATAATCTATAGTGCAAGTTAATTAATTTCATCCTACAGCGAAACAACAACAGGTTTTGACTGAATTATTTACAAATTCAAGCGATTCAATACAACACTGACAACATTATGATCCTCCTGTACTAAATAGTTCATGAACTTCGAATAGAAGGTCACATTTCAATCAATTTAAATGTCGTTAATTTCTTTTCTATTTACCGGAGAGACCATGAAATTTTGCACAGTACAAGATTTATGATGACACCTGTTGACATTACACTGTTAACAGGAAATTAGGACGATTGTAAAAAAATCAATTGCAAACTAATCTGCATTCTGTTAGTTTGGTGTGAATACATGGGAAACGACAAACACACGTGTGCAAATTTGTATCAACTAGATGCAAATATACACGTCATTAATGTGAATAATTTTATTTTAAAATCTGCAATAATAATTCTACTGGCCATTTTAATATTTAATTTTGGAACATTATACTGTAATGGGGGATTTTTACAGCGTTTATAAAAATTAATTCATTTCCTTATTTGCATCGTCTACATTATTCTAAAGTGCCTTTTGTAATAAACATTCAGAACCTAGGCACTATATAGCCCCTTTTTTTGGTATATTTCATATTACGTGAATAAAGTGTGCATAGAAGGAGATTCATTTGATTTACAAAAATGGCTGCTATCTGTATATGGTAGAACTGTATTAGCCGTACTTGGAGTAATAACTGCTCGTAATACTACACCTTGTCTGTTCACTATTACGGCCACTAGTGATTTATTCAAGACACAGATGGACGTGATACATACAGAGTGACTGCATGTTATACTTAAGAGTAATTTGAAATTATTATTTTGAGCGCTACCTAAACATTAAGATAATCTTGTTATAAAATGAAGGTCACGCGGCCTTTTGCTTATGATAATATCAGTATTATTTATAAATTATAAGACACTTTCCCTAATAAATAACATTGGTATAGTTCATTATAACAGTTAGTATTTTTTCAATATATTTTGTATGTTTAGGCATACAAGTTCCTAGACGACACACTGACACACGACCAACTGCAAGAACAGTTCAGAGATGTTGAACAAATAACAGATGTAAATATTACCGGTATGTTATCTATGAGTTCCAAAAAAAGGTCAAATAGAAATACATATATGTATGTATGTACTTTGTGTTTGTATACAAATAGAACGTATGCATAAGGATGCATTGTACCAGAACTGGTCCACGTGGTCTGCGTGTAAAAAATGTCGAAAAGTCAGGGTAAAAAAATGTATTTCACAGAAATGCAAGAACTCAATTCTGTACGAAGTGAGACCATGCAATAATGCACGATGTCGAAGAAAAAACAGAACTAAAAAGAAGATTAATATTATTCAGGTAAAACAAATGTAATAATATTGTTCTTCTTGTAACTAGTGGAACAATTGCAGAAAATTGAAATGCGTCAATTAAAACCTGATGATAGAATGTTTACAAAATGGAGTGACTGGACAACTTGTTCGAAGCAATGTACGTCACGGCGACAGCGGTACTGTAAAAAACCAGGAACTTGTTCCCAGAATCCTGATGTACAAATGGCTTATTGTTATCAAGAAAGAACCGCGTGCCACAAATGGATTCAAACTATGTTGGACAAAAAATCACATCAGCGAATATACACCTATGGTAAAGTAATTATTTACTACTCCATTTATTATTTAACTCTTATAATATTTTACTGCGTAGAGACTGAATCAAATAAAATAAAGACTAGAAGAAGACCAAGGAAAAATAGAAAATGTGGAATAGCATACAGAAGTATGACGAAAATAATGGGTGGACATGTAGCTAAAAAAGCTAAATGGCCATGGCATGTTGCAATACTTAATTGGAACAGGGTAAGTAAATTATACAAATTATTAAGAATAAATGAATTATATTTGATATTTCTGATTTGGATTTTCTAGTTGGCATTTTGTGGTGGCACGTTAATAGCGTCTAATTGGGTACTTACAGCCGCACATTGTTTAAGACGAGTACTCTATGTTAGTTTAAATGAGTACGATATATTCAAGTGGGAGGGTACAGAGGTTGTGTACCGTATTGTTAGGCAATATCCTCATCCGGATTATGATCCTGATACTGTTGATAATGATATTGCATTACTGAAGTTACCTAAAGCTATTCCGTTACCATATGCATGTTTACCGACAAATACATCCTTGCCAATTAAACAAAACTGTACAATTATTGGTTGGGGCAAACGTACTCCGAACGATTATTTAGGGTCCAAATATTTACGTGAAGCCCAGGTATTAATCTTCTTTGATATGTATAATTGTTTTAATAACTCTAACTGAGTATATTCTATTTTAGATGCCAATTGTGTCAAAGGCTACTTGCAGACGAGCGTATCCATTGATCACCATTACAAATAACATGTTTTGTGCGGGCTACAGAAACGGTGGCATCGACACGTGTTCTGGAGATAGCGGAGGAGGATTCTTATGTCTGCCGAAGAGAAAACAATATGGATGGACTGTCCAGGGGATAACAAGTTTTGGCGAAAGTTGCGGAAAAAGAGGAAAATATGGAATATACACAGATGTTCGAAAATATCTACCATGGATAAGACGAATAATGAAGAGTTCATAACACAAAGTGATACATATATGAATATTATTTTATAACTCCAAACAGTATTTACATTATAACAATATAGTGAAATTAGATGTTAATGATTGTTGAATATACGAATTTAATGTGTGAAGAAATAAACGGATATAATATATGTTACTGATACAGATATGCAGCTAACTTATCTATTGTACAATTTATTTATGTAACTATATGACAAAATCGATGGATAATCTAGTTGCCATAAATATAAAAGTGTTTATGCCATTAATGTTACTTATAATTTATTCATTTTATACGATAATACAAATTATATTTTTAAAGAAACAACCATAAATTAATATTTGAAATTTTGGTTACGCATGGATGCTATGCTAAAATGGATCCTATCTGCTATGTAAGTTGCAGATATTTAGGCTTAGCAAATCAATAAAATTAATAAGATTAATGTGTATATGTATTGTAATGAATGTAAATTGCAATAAATACGGAGAACTATTTATTTTTGTTGTTCATTTTTAAATTTATATGTCGTGGTTCTTTTGCTGGAAATATTTAAAATAATTTTCACCACGGTAATATAGATGGCAGTGAATCTGACTTTCTAAACATCGAGTAATGTTGCGTACGTGTTTTATTTTCGGCGAAATTTTTGACAGCTGTTTAGATCAAAATTTGTTTTAAAAGGAAATAAATTTGTAACAATGGTTCGCAGTGCTTTAGCTGATGAAACACTACTGCCGTATATACAGAATTTGGCTAAGCCAGATACTTGCACTGTCGGATTAATATTGGGTCAAGTAAGTAAATATTTGAGAGTGACGTTTTATATGTTAGGTTATATTCGCCGTTCGTTTTTCAAAATTATAATATACATTTTGGTTTTAAAGTTTAGTTGTAATAACCTATTTGTTTTTTTTTCAAATTGTTTGTTTATTTATTACAGACAACTGGATCTAAAGATTTTGTAATACATTTTGCTAAAACTCCGCCCTCTCAGACAGTTGACAAGAATAAAAAACCTAACGAACCAGTTAACACAATAACGAAAATAGAGGATGTGTCCGAATATTCGGTGGCAGATCATGCTAAACATGCAACAAGAATGTTGCCCGGTGGTATGTACGTATTGGGAATCTTTGTGGTCTCAACAGAAGATTTACTATCGCCATTCCATGCCAAAATACGAGCAATTTTATGTCAAATCCATAAACAACTATCTGCCAGTCCATATCTGTTTGGCAATCAGGAATCTCCTGAAAAATTGATCCTAAATTATTGTATACCAACTAAATTGTTTACATGTAAAACTTACAACGTAATTACATCGTCTGTTAAACCTGCTGAATTTAAATTTCAACCAAAAGCTATGAAATGGAATCAACTTGAATGCAAGTATGACGTGGACCAAACATTTCCGATATTTCAGGGGAGATATGATTGGACGTTAAAGAAACATTTACAAGTATGTAGTCTGTTGTCTTAGATGTAATTATTTCTTAATAATAATAATGATTAATGTTTAGGCAGTATTAGAGACTATTAATAACCAGTTCACACCAGCTGTGTTTGTCTACGATAATGAAATTAGGAATAGTGATGAGACATTAGAGTCTTTAGGTAAGAAAAAGAAATCAAAAAACATGAATAAGGATAAAAATGATTCTAAAGCTATTCAAGTATCCATTTTCCTGCCATGTGTAAGTACAGTAATACGTTTCGCTGTTTCACGTTTTGTAAATAATATACTGAAATATTTGTATATAGGACAATAAAGATTTAAAGGAGGATTTGGAGGTAACCGGTTGTGGAGGCTTTATTAGAATTATGGGTCAGGTATCTAGCAAGCTGTGGTTGTATCCACGAATGACTGTACAGGAAGCATCACAAGCAGTTGTGGAAGATATTGTTCGTAGTTTGGCATCACGACTTGAAATGCATTGGGATTCGTTAGTTGATGAAGAGAGCGGTTCATCTGATGGTATGAATGTGAAATGAGACAGACTAATACTTACATTATATATATTGAAATGTTTATATATCAGATACAAATAGTTTGCACGAACCACCACGACGAGTACTTATAACATTGCCAGCGAATAAAGTAATGTTATCAGACTATCTATTCCCTGGCGAAGGACCTCACGAAGCTCTGACATCGTTACAAGAACTGTTAGATATCAATATTAAAGACAAGAAAAGTATTGTAGATGTTGAGGGACAAGCAGGTAAGATATAAAAACACTTACCTTTAGTAGAACTTCTAACTGTACACGCTTGTATTTGTTATTTACAGATCTTGCAGAAATATATCCGCCCCAAGAAATCGTATCAGTTGATTCAGAGGAGAATTTACCGATTAAATTAAATGTTGATTCCAATAGACAAGTGTATATTCTTGGATTCGCTGTTGCTTTATTAGTTTTAATTATGTCACTTCTTGTTCATGTTCTGAAGGGTTGAAGGATGCAAGGTTTTTCAGATTCTATGGCTTGTTTAACGTTGTGCATACATATGAAATATGCTATTTTATATACGTATATAAAAATTATTTATGTTACATGTATGTTGTTTATTTTTTTAATGCGCACTTTTATGTACTGGATATGGAAATAAACTTATCTTCTGTTTAATATGTTCACTTGTTTTTGTAAAATGAAACATGTATGTATGTTCTGTTGTAATGATGCTCTTGAACTGGATTTAATGTGTCTTGTGAATATACTGTGATTTTCTGTACACAAAGCCATTATATAAGGATGATATTATTACTGATTTGTGCAAAACGATATATTCATGATAGTATTACATTGCTATACGAGTTTTAGTTGTAAATGCATTCAACGTTCTTCATTACAGAGCTAACAATACTTTAGTTAAATTTGCATTTTGAGAAATCCATCTCTGGATGCTGTTCCATGAACCTGTGAAAAAAGAATACGATATGATTAAATGATTATTTCATCATTAATTATGTATGTATCCGTGTACTTTTTGATAACATCTTGTTTCTTCTGTTCATCGCTAGTAGGAAGACCCAACTCTTTCTGTCGTTGGTCATACATCATCTTCTCCACAAGACCCCGGGTCTCTCCATCTAGATCACTGAGTTTCGACGGTTCTGGATTGATTTTCCTCGTGTTAATTTCGGGATCAGATACAATCAGTCGTGCCCACCAGTTCATCTTGTTCACCTGTCAGAACAGTACACATTAATAGTAATGACGTTACACATAAGATATCCGACAGCAAGTCACGCAAATGACCTTCTCCAAATTGAGTAGAAGTGTATGGCCATCTTCAATGACCCATGTGGATTCTTCTAATTTGACTTCGTGAGGGAAATCATCGTCGATGATGGGGGTCTGCCCTTTTACTCCGCATATCAAGTGTTTCTTAGTGATGCTGACATTCAGATCTTTCTGTCTTGCTTTAAAGTTGACCTTGAGCGGGACTCGAACCTGTACACAGAAATACAAAAAAATACCATCGGTTCTAGAGAATGTAGCACATGCTCCGGTTTTTATCTGGACGATAATAAATACAGACTTTTTTTTTCTTGTAACATAACTCGCCCAATTTTTTTTTGCATATATGAAACCTACAACCATGTGAGTATGTTTTTTAATCTAACACGAAATAGTATAAATGTGCCGGGGATATTAGAGGTCTTAGTATACAGACTGTCTAGTTTTTATCAATTGTTATGTAAGCACAAATGCCTTTACCTTGCAAGATGATAAAAAAAACTACATTAGAGTAGCTATGCGCAATGACCTTTCACAAAAAATACATACTAAGAATTATTATACACATCATTAGAGGAATGCTACGAAATTCACGAGATTACAACTTGGTAATGTCTTAAAATAAACATATCAAACACATTACCAAAAGTAATCATTGTTTGGCTTTCAGATTAATCTGTAATGCAATCTACAAAATAATCGATGTTTAATGTTAATGATCTATTAAACTTGTATGTCAATAGTGACATTAAAATCGTTCAGTTTTTATTGCTAATGAAATAAAGGTTTATATTTATTTGATAACGATGACAGAAACCAGTGAATAGTATAATGTACGTCCACAATTCTGGATACATTTCTCTGATAAGAGCAACAATGTCTAACAGATTGAAACATTAGTATAACAACGAATAATTCTGTACTGACCTTTATGATTTTACACGACAGAATCTACAGAAATAGCATAAATTGATTACGATTAATAACATGACATAAAAATGAACCTCACGCAGAGTTTAATGTACCGCACACAGCCTTCTGGGAAAAGCAAAATAGCATCAATTTACTAGACACGACGACCTTGACGGTAAACAAACAAAGCGTAAAAAGCTAATTAGAATTCGGACAGTACTCAAATACGATGAACATATGATATCGACGTGTATACGAGCGTTAAATCCGTCAAAGGCGAACCCAGTCACACAGTCATGCAGAGCCCAGTGTTCTTATCATTTAATCACTGTGGATAATGAGATGGGTGAGTGTACAACAATGACACTCGGCACGTACACATAACAATAATGTGTGCAACTCAGCGCCACCCTTGACCCAAACACGAAAGAACGTTTGTTATAAACGATGCGAAAGAAACGGTGACCCATTTGAAGTTGCATTAATTATATAGTACTTTTAATTAGTGAAATTAATGCTGCACCTGACCTCCATTTAACTCAAATCTATTTATATGTATGTTTATTGTGTTTTCTCTTTTGATTTCTCCATTCGTTATGTTATATTATCTTCATGTCCATTTCATACTGACAGGGTACTCTTGTGTATTGTACTAAATGTATTCATGTTATGGATGATTATAAAACTACAAAGAGTAATTGCAAGTCATTAATTAACATTGTTGTAAAGTATCTTTGTTTTTAATGCTTTGTGCTGGTATTTGGCTAATATGTTATAAAATACTTGAGTTATGTGTGTAAGTGTGTTACGTGTAAATGTGAAGGTTTGTTTATAAATGGAAAATAGTATCACGTTTGTGAGGCTTTCATACACCGACGATATATAACGTCTTATTGTCATCCATATATCATATGATTTTTTATAAAACTCTATATGCCCTTGTACGTCAGTTTTCTTCATACAATTAAATGAATTTATTGATATATTTACTGCAAATTACATATGATGGCAACATTAGAAATAAAAGCACTGTACTCACAGGTATCTTGCCTGTATTGTCACGAAACAAAATTATAAGCCAGTTAAAAATAAATATACTTAATTTCTTAAGTGGAAAATTAGTTTCAAGTAGACCTTCTAATACTTTAATTTAATATGACATTAATTATATTTTATTAAGTTAAAGTGAAATACTTTATGGTATATTATATAGACAAATATAAATCTACTTTATATTTAACATTTTACGTTTTATTACGCATTATTGCAAATTAATATTTATTACACGTTTAAGCTATAAATCCTTGATATTTCAGTTAAAAAAAACCTGCGTAGACGTTTGAGAAAAAAAACTGCTCTAAAAATTCCAAATCGTGATCTTGCCAAAAATTCTTTTCTGCTTTTTTTTAACGAATGAGAAATATATAAACCTTGTTATTATGGTATCGATACAGTTGAATAGTAACCATAAATTAATAAACTTTTAACATTAAACTAAATTATTATTTTTTTTTGTAAAGAAGAATCTTCGTTAGGTGTATCAACACCGCGTAATAATCTAATAATATATTATTACGTAACAGAAAAAACAACATATTAATTAACATCATTTAGAAAAAAGTAAATGAGTTAAAAAACAAATTCTTCGATAACGCGATCAGTAGATTAATAAGAATATAATTAATTATAAATTCAACAAAATAAAGCAAGTGATATTTGGCTAAACATTATCACTAGAATTGTTAATTTAACGGGCAACATACTTTATACATTAAAAATTCTAAAAATGTAGACGACATTTAATTAAAAGCCAGATTTACATGGGGGCACTGTTAGTTTAGTGTCCCTAGATCAATAATTCCCATTAAATTAAAAAACAAGTATGAATATTATTTACTAAATGATGTAACAACTTTTCTTACAGAATGTTTTAAATTTAAATATTCCAATCAGAAAATGTTTTATTGCCGAGTGTACAGGAAAGTGTATAATTTTCTTTGATATTTAACCGATGTCAGTGTAAGATAATAAGTGTTCTACTAAATATAGATAGAAACATTATCATCCGACCGCATGCTCGAGACATCCGTTAACTAGCGATGATAAGGTTACAATTAAATGACATCAAATAGAATGCGGTAACAGATGAAGACATTACACATGGTAATTGCCATGTGATTATAAAGAAAGTCTTTAATTAAGGAATCATCATCAAAGCAACGTTGATAATGTGAAGGACTTTTCTCTTTTAACGCTGGAAGAATTATAAAAAAAAACTTAAATATTATATGAACTCGCCAAGGGTTGCTGCTAGTTCAATTCTGTCTGCATTTGAAAAACAGGATGCTCCAAATTCAAGTCCGGTAGTAAAAAAACTTAAAATGTTCATGGTAATGAAGATTTTGAGAGTAGAATTAAATTTATGTTGGTCGCTGCGGGTTGAAATGAAATAATGAAATGTCAGAATCTATGCTTGCATAAAAAATTGTACATTTTCATTTCTAATTTATTTGACTATGAAATAAATATTTTACCATGTATAACACGCAAAATGATTTAAAAACATATTTTTTATATTCATAAAAACGAACATTCCTGGATAATTTTATAATTCAGTATAATGAAATGCTAGTTAAAGAATGTGTACATTAAAATTACTTTTCAAATATTTTAAGTGATAAAAATCCATTAACGATACAAATATTAGCAAAAAAATAGACAATTTTAAGAATTAAAAGAAAAAATGTCAATGTCGAATTCAGGGAACAAATTTCTAGAAAAAAAAACCTTAGTAGAATAATCAATCGATGTCGTGGCAGAGTTTCAAATAACCTCTGGAATAATGTGAGAAATTCGAGTGAACAGAATTGTATAAATTTAGTGTCAGTGTCAAGGGTGAACATCGTCATGGTCAGTTTAACTTCAGTTACGAAACTTATCAGCGGGCTGCATGCAAATTCACCTGATCACAGAATAGAAATAAATATTGTCACACCGACCGACGTACAATTACAAATTTCACTCTCATGAAATGGTGTGTAGATATCGAAACTATTTTCTATACATTCATTGGTTGTATGGAAAACAATTGCAAAATATTTCGTCCCCCGATAGGTTATATTGTTGTAATTTTAAATGCACGGTAGGTACTATTTGATACTTGTGCACTGTGGCTGTAACGTGTGCGTGCGTGTATTGCTCTTAACATAATCATATATACAAGTGTAATTTTGCTAAACGCAGTGAGGTAAGGTTTAAAATTATTTTGTTTTCTTCAAAAGTTTATCAGGTAGTAATTAAATTCAAGTTGCACCGAACAATTTGCTGTAAAATTGATTACATTAATTAAGATTAACACAGGATAATTACAAATATGGCTAAGAATTTATTTTTTTCATTACATTATAATTGATTTGATTGGCCTATAAAATAATACTGTTCAGAGGGATAGAATTCAAATAATGTAAAGTATCGATTACTATTAGAAATAAACCCAAGGATAAACGTAATATTGCCCATTACTTATTCTAGATAGTACAAAATAATTATATCAGATAATTATAGTATCAAAATTATGTAAGTATAAATTCCATATGTTTTGTATATACATAGTATTATACTTGACATATAAAACGACAATAACAAAATCAAATTACTCATTTTTATAAGTAAAATAAAAAAAATACTACCAACAATAAAACACATGCGATTAAATTGTTACATAACTATACGAATATTTCTAACAGTCAAATTGAAGATTTATTACCATGATATCAATATCACCGAATGAAAAAATACATTTAAATGCATTCGTTTACATAATTTAATTAGCATTCATATTAAAATCATGAGAATCAATGAGTAATTGGGTCAGTTTTATTTTGAAATTAAAATCGTTTAATGAACAATTATCGAAATGAAGTATACATATATAGACTGTAAATGTAAAACAAATATTAATAAAAAGAATAAAGAAAAAATTCTATTTTTAAATTTGTTCTTGAAGTTATGTTTTTTTTGCTTACTGCAAATTAATAATTAGAATGTTGGTTAAAAGTACTAGACTTTCATTTAGTTGTCGTGTTGCTATTGACCTCAGCAAATAGATTTTGTTTCAACAAGTGATCAGTTATGGTCCATTAATAGATATCTTTCATTTTGCTTAATGTCTTCTTTCACTTTTTATATGCGATTAGCTTGAAAATCCGCATCAATTTACCGTTACGTTAGATGCAAGTCTATTCTGTATAATTATCTATGGCTATGAAAATTAATTACGGTGAGCATTAAAACACTAATTGACCGGTAGAAAATTGCAAGCAATATAACGTAACATACATTTACATATATATGTACCTGTATACACAAGAATGCAAATCTTAAATAAAAAGTAACCAGGTGTTATATTAATACCATTAATTATTTAACCTAGTTTACTTAACATCCTGTATAAATGTATTCATGCCATTTGTAAACATAACAAAAAAACAGTCATTGTTTGTTAAAAGTTTTTATATACAAGGCCAGTCTGCAATAAAATCAAAACATTACAACATCCAGATTTAGACACGTATAAAAAAAATTTTTGAAAAATACCGTTTAATAAATACTCGGATTACATGTTGTATTTGTATTTTTTAAATCGCTGTCATCACCTCATAGATTGTAATAAAGTTTTGTAACATGAAAATAAGTTTTTTTTTTCGTTTCATTACTAAACCAGGATGTGTGACAAGAAGTTCAAATAACATGGAGCCCGCCAAACTAGTTACAGTCTAATACAATAAACAAACTCAAAAATAATATCAAAGTTCAAGCATCTAGTGCCTCTTGGTAGCTTGATAAATTCATGAATATATGAATTTATTATGAAGAAAAATGTTTACTGGTCAAAAATCATGTAAAAAAACTAAATCAATTTCTATATATTATTAAGATGATATACTATGGCATAATAGTATACGCGGTTATACATTGAGCAAGGTGTGTATAATGCCATGAACCGATAGTATGAATGCCTTTAGCTGGAAAGGTGAAACAGGCCTAAATTACATTTATTGAAACATAATTGATATAAAACCCAGTTCCTGAATCTGCATAATAATTTCATACCGCCTACGGTTTAAACATATTTTGGTACAGATCTGTATAAATGTGTATCGTTAAGTAATAATACTGAAAATTATTCTGTTGCAATTTATAATTGTTCACGGATGATTTCGTTTTCAAACGTACTAAAATAGTAGTTAATTTTATACGATGCTAAGTAAGAGTAAGTATAATTGATCTATTACACCTATAATGTATCCGTTAAAAAGATTCTCATGAAAAATTGCAAGGTGCACTACAAAACCGAGAAAGGATATCAAGGTCTGTCGCTTGACTCATCGTTGAAATCTCCGTTTCATTCTATTTATAACTCTATGTTATAATGGGCCACATTGGATTGAAAATGAGTAATTTTGGGAATTAAAAAACTGGTGAAATATGTAAACGTTAATAATGAAAATGTGTCAAGTACAATATCTGATTCATTATTAAAATTATAAATTATTTACAGAATTCTAAAAACTAACAAATATTATAAGTATTTCCATATATAAGTAAATATACAGAATTTTGTTGTTTTTTTGGCTCATTAAGATGAAATTATTAATTTTCTTAATAAATAATAATATTTTGTCCCATTTGAGTGTAGGTGTATGGTTAAATTTGCATATAAACTCAGACTACAGGACAAGGTTGTAGACAGTGTTTTTTTCAGGCGCCAGAATTATACAATCGAAGTATAAGTCTTTCTCAGAAGTAAAATCAACACATAGTCAATCTTCATTGTAGAAAATATCAATTGTGAATTATATGCATAAGCGAGGAAAATATGTAGTTGTTTTCTGGATATTCCATAATCGTTAGAAATGCTTAAAACATTTGTTTGCTTCTTGAATCCTGGTTCTATAAAAATGACATTAAATTTCTGATTTTACTCAGAAGTTAAATTTATAAATACTTGTTGTTTATTTAAATTTGTTTGACATTTGTGCAATATTTATTGAAAAGGATTCAAATTATATTTGTTTATAACAAAGAAAGTAAAAGTACATATAAACTTTAATATTTAAACTGGTTATAACTATAAATTGCAGTATCACTAATAGTAAATTTTGCATTTTGTTTATAAGAAATTAGCTAATCATTTGAGGACAAATCTATGAATATGTTTATCTATTTGCATAAGGTCCTTTATAATTCGAGGTAAACTATTTTAATCGTTTAAATAAATAAAACACTATTTAGTAACATATTCGAAATAATTTTATTACTTGTAAAATTTTTCGTATACCAATTAAAAAAAATGTTAGTTCTGAGAAAAATTACGTAAATTCTTTTAAAAGAAACCAAAATCTAGGTATGCGAGAGTAATGTTGTACCATTAGCTCAACTAGTTCGAATTCCGAAAAAAAAGTTTGAAGGAAAATTCCACTACATCTGAATAAGTGTGTAAATAGCACAAATCCAGATGCCGAACCCTAAAATGGCAAGCTCGGAATCAAATATGAATATATGTAATTACTTGCTACTGATCGCGAGCACACGTGCTAAATAACACGTCCTACTCTGTATCCGTTTCCGACTTGACATTGAGAGCTCTGTGCGAACGAGTGATCGCGCGCGTGTAATAAATGTTGTAATATGTTGACGCATTGCGCATGCAACTAAAACCAAATGGGCGAGCAGAATAAATAAAAAACAAAACACTCGAATAATACACGTGTCTGTGCGTGGGACATGCAATATTGTCGCTTCTTCTCCGTAAGTTGTTGTATCCATTAACTATTCCGCGCGACTTATATAACGAATGAATTATTGAACATCATTAAAGTAATTAACATATACGCGTGCATGAATTGACACAGGCACGTGCTGTTGGGTGTCGCCAGTCACGATATAAAAGATGGGAATTTACGAAGAAGATAAGAGGGTACTGTATGATTATATATGAAATTATTGCAGTTTATCTTGCATAAATTAAACTCTTGATTTTTTCTTGTTGATATTTTTTATATATAACACAATAAAAAGAAAAAAAATTGAACAAAAAACATACACCGCGAATATCTTGATAGTTGAGAGATCACATGCATTTGAATGCCATTACTTATGATGTAACTAACATATCTTCACTTTTTATACATTCACGAATACACTATCTGATACCTGTATATTATAATGGATCACTTCGATGCAAAGATCTGTATGAAAAGAATCAACAGTTAATCGAAGGTATGGACGGTTGCATCACCGTGCACTTCCAGTCGAATTCCTAACAATTACGAAATGATCGTCTCGTTATGTAGAATTTCACGGTACCAGCAGAGAGTTCCACAAACGATATCGGCGCCACATAATTCTCAAAGTTACCGAACAAGTTTGCACTGGCGACCGCCAAAATAACAAGCAAGCACTGGCGACGTTCCGAGCCAAAGGCCGGCCGGTCTTTGACACTTCCCATGTTCGGAATCCCCCGCAACACGACGGATCTTTCCCTTTCATTCGGCCACGCGATGTTTACAAAAATGCATTCCGAACATCGCTGGAGAATGTTTTTTTAACTTATTCTGTCGTCGTACGGATTCACTGAATCCTGTTTGAAATTTCGACAAGGTTGTCTAGCTCGTCGTCGTCATATGCTTTTGCTGACCTTACGGAAACGAGTACACATACATGGGCTGGGCATGCGTCCGATCAACTCGCTAATGAATTTTACAAAGTTGCGTACCAGTGAGTCATATGCAAGAATTTTGTAATACTGATGAAATTCAGGCCTGCACTGATAATGGAGAAAATAATACCATCATTCTGAAATGGTTATTAAAAATAGCTATAGACATTAGTCTAAGAATATCCCAATATTTATGAAGAGGAAGAAAATCACAGGATATTATACAACACTAATATTTTTTATACCTATGGTGATACAAAAAGTCCATTCACCTCCAAGAATTTAACATAATTCTAGATGAGTCAAAAACGATTTCATAATCTCATTCTATTTTTAGCTATATGCTTATAAAAAATGTATTTATTTGGAAAAATAAGCGGAATTCTCACAGAAAAGGTGCAACTTCATATCAAGGAAATATGAATTGTAGAGATCCTTGATATATTTTGGGAATATCAGCGCATATATGATTATGTTCCGAGTATGACTGACATTTTTATGTTAAGCACTGGCTGCTCTTTATTGAATCGTGTTCTGTCTGACCTTCAATGTCCAGATTGTATCAGAATGCATACAATTTTTAAACTAATTATTTATCTTCAGTTTCAGGAATTGTAAGTGGAATAATTATGTACTCAGTTCAATTTTCATGGCATTGAATTCGTCTGGCCAAGCTAAAGTGCTAATATTATTATTGATGAATGTAATTATCGGCCCAGGTATGCTACATAATTAAAACTATAAGAATCCTTACAGTAATTAAAATTAATCATTAGATGATATTATATGGACAGGTTTTATTTGTCAGACGAATACATTAATTATAAATTAATAAATTCTTAATAATCCGAATATCTTTTAATAATTAAATTTTTAAATCATCGCTGGATTTTGAATAATAAGTTATATTATATCCTGTATAGGTGTATAGCGTACAATGTGTTTGAATTTTCCAGACTTCCCCTGAAATGATAATGAACTTGACATATTTAAATGAATTGATATTCAATGTCAGGCACTATGCATGAAAACAATAATAAATATCACTGTGTGTACACGGATTGCAAAACAATTACTGGAAATACACGATGACGTGTTCAATTATGATAATTGGGAGATTCCCAAATTCGAGAATCAATAAATCACAGTTTTTGCCCATTACGTATGTAAAGGATGCTGCAAATAAGAGGACATCCGTTACTTTTCAATGTTTTTTGTTTTGTTTTTCTTCACAATAAGCGTACGTAGAATTGGGAATAAATTAAGTTTTTGTAGTTTCACAGTAGGAAATATTTTGTCTGATTATTAATGTGTTCGTGTAAGCCAGGGGTGTCCATTTCTGATGAATGTTATTAATATTAAGATGTAGTTTATGAATAAAATAATACACACCCCTTCATTATGCAATCGCATACATTAAACAGACGTATATTCTAAGAATTGTGAAACACTTTTTACTCAATTTATATTTTGTTATTAAATAATATTTTCTAAGAAAAATATATGTAAATC
>JAGJTL010000183.1:2742255-2760790 GCA_022063505.1 Calosoma granatense | reverse complement strand
TTATGTGATGAATGTAATACCTTGCAGGTTAAATGAAAAATGTATAAAAAGCTTGCTAATATCTTTGATGAGATCATTGAATTTTTTTAAGATCTAAATTACCATCTAAAGTAATAAAAGAACTAGAAAAAAAGGAGCACAAACATTAAATGATAATAACATACCGTCTTCATATTCGCAAAAAAACAAACCTTCAACTAATTACACCAAATGCGCAAATTACTATGAGCTAAAAATATCCGTAAAATATTTAATAAGCAATTTGTAGCACATGAAAAAATATATGTATGTTAGGATAATAAAATGTTCATAAAAAATACACGATTTATAAAAATTTTACAAAAAATAATGAATCTTTGTTTCTGTCTGAACGCCTCCAACCTTTTATTGTCCCAAGGTTGGCAGAAAGTATTTGAAAAAGATCAAGCAACATTTCAGTAAAAAAAATGAACCAGTTGATGGAAATGGCTTTATGTATAACGCAAATTATTTAACACGTGTCGCATTTGATATAATTACACGTTCATAAAAACATATTAACAATATGTGAAGGTTCCTGCAAATTTTCACTATACACCAGAATTTTTTTTATATAATCAAAACGGATGCTTACATATATTATATCTTTAATTGTCCTCGTTTCCTTTACAGGTATCTCATCCCGCCTAAATGTTAATAGCACTTATGGCTTACCTTGAATATGGCCGATTTACATAACAGTATTACAGAAAAAGCATAACTATAATATTTAAAGCAAAATTATACTGTTAAACATGCAACAATTACGATTCATAAGAAATCCTTTGCATTGTAAGTGAATAAAAACAAAGGTTGTTATAATTAGTAAATAATTACCACTAGGTATAATAAAAATATATCAGTATTAAAATATCAACTGTTCTGAAGAGTTAATGCGCATATATCGAATTATTTTTAATGATCTTGACATTAAGATATGATCTGGTCAGTATTGTCCTCCACACATATGAAACCCGGAAATAATATGCAAGCTATCTTATATTCTACGCGGAATAAAGTTCACTTGAACTAGACCTTATCCTTGTATAACGATATTTTCAACAATAAGTTCTAGAGCATAATGTAATTATAATCTTACATATAACATATAACAGTTTGGCAATCATATTAATGTTTGTTCTTATTTATAGATCTCTGAAAATCAAATGGCAGATCTCAACATGAGTTGGCACATCCCTAGACCGACATTAGCTCGCAGCTCTACGTCCTCACAAGGATCAACATCGAGTAACAATAGTACACAAGTATGTACAAGACACTCTAGTTATTCTATACAATAACCAGTGGTATATGTGACACTAACATTATTTTATTTATTTTTCAGAGTACTAAATCAGGCACTTTACTCCTGACCGCAGCGAACCTAGCTCAAATCCAGGCGGAACAAGAATCTCTCGGCCGAAAAGAATCGAATCTCCAAATCTATTTGGAACAAAATGGCGGTGGATTCATTCCGAAATCAGACAAACAAGAAACGGACAATGTATCGATAGCGAGTTCGATGCATTTTACTGTAGTGAACGTGAACCATAGACCGCAGAAAATCAAGTCAAGAAGTTTCTGCAGCAAACACCAGCTTACTATTTTAGTCATCTCCATGTCGATATTATTTATGATAGGCATAATTGCAGCGATATTCTGCATTGAAAGTAAGTTACATTCTATGAATAGAATGTTTATAGGTATTAAATAATATAATATTTGTACTAATATGCTTTTCTATGTTGTTTCAGTGCGAGCCAGAAGACAAAGCTTACTTTAGTTGTACCTACAACCGGCATCCAGCTGATAATAATAATAATTTGTAGTGAATTACCCATAAGTTCTACATTAAATTATTATAATATTAAACCAAATTGTATATGTAAGATTAAGTTAGATTGTAAATCGCAAGTTTGTATTTCTGTGATACGTATGTAAGAAGTATTCTGTATATATTAAATGAAATAATTTAAACTGTTCTTAAAGTTAGTCAATTACAAATGAGTACATAATAATAAAATTAATTTATAATAAACTTTACATAATGTTCTTAATTTTTCATTGTCCTGAGAATCCTTTCCCGCGTGAACATGAATATATTTATTTAATGGTAGATATAAAACACTTACCTCTAGTTCTTGTAGAGTCTGTGTCCATCTGTAGTTTTCTAAATCACAGCCATTGCCTGAATTAGGTTTAATCTTTCCTTTGTCAGCTTCATCCTCATCATCATCTTTGTCATCCTTCATTTCGACTTTCTCTGGTTCACTGACCTGTGGTTTCTTCTTTGCATCGAGTTCTTTCTGTAACTTTTCAGCTTCTTCATCAGTGAGTTCAGTTATTTCAGCAGTCTTATTTTCTTGTATACGTTCTGCTTCTTTGCGTTCTTGCGCGGCTTTCTTTGCAGCTTCTCGCTCCTTTTTCTCCTTTATTTCCTTATCTTGTTTTTCTCTACTTATTGCTGCATGTTTACGGAATGTACTCATAACCAACTGCAAAAATTTGACGGTTAGAATAAGTAACACACGTTTTATTAAATTTCATTACCTTCTCCCAAGCCCCATCGCCACCGCCTGTAAAGAAATCTGTTTTACGTCCGAGAAAACTTACGAACGTGTCTAGAAGCTGAAATGTAAAACAATATATGTAGTTATAATTACTTGAGTGTTTAATCGATATTTTAGGTTAAGATTCTAGAACAAAATATATTTTACCTGTGAAGCACCCTGTGGGTGATGTTGAGCAATGGAAAGAAAGAGAGAATCAAACTGTTCTTCCTGGCTAGTCATATTTGACACACTATTATAAAAATCTAGTTTATTTACTGAAATTCTTTATTTGCGACTGTCACAATGCAGCGACCATTCATATTCTGGACACACACAAGCAATGCGTTTAGTAGTTCTACATATTCACCGCAGATGTCAGCACGAACTTAGCATGTTACTGTGACTGACAGTGTAAGCAAAAAATATAAACGATTTGAAATGTGTTTCTCATTACTAAATTTACATTAACTCTGTACGTATTTACTTATTTTAATTGCAAAATATAATCTTTTTGTCATCTTCTTGCATCTCAGTGTAAAATGTTTAGTTATTAAGATTCGATTTTGTTCTTTCAGTATCCCAATTTTTAATCAAAATTGTTCTCATTTTACGTCATTCTAACGTCAATATTAGCAATATCTATATAAATAAATTAAAATCATGTATGATTTATCGCCAAGGAAAGGGCTGGAAATTACCACAGGCACTCCAGAAAATGTGGGACCTAATACTTATTTTACCCGCAAGTGTAAAAGAATTATTCGTAGTGAGTATGACATATAAAATAATATTCAACACAAATATGAAGTATTAACTTACAATTATATATCTTTATAGAAAATTATGTGCCATTTCTAAGTACTGTTTCCAGAAAGCCAGAATTAAAAAATTATGTAGATGTTTTATACGATCCGCCTCAGATGAAATCCAAAGTTAAGGTAAATACAACTTGAAATTTTGTATACAAATACAAATTATCATTATTTTAGTATGGTAATAGTCCTCAGTTTACGGCTCCAAGGAATACAGTCGAAATAAACAAAGAACCGAAAGTAGGTGATATTAAAGTATCACCTTGTTCATTAAAATGGAGGGAAACAAAAAAATATAATGGTAAATTATATGTGGGCCCTATGCATACAACACAAATTAGTGTTCCTTCAGTGCCAAGTCGCGTTGATGCTAATGGATATTATATTTCGAAAAATAATGTTCTAATCAAGAACCCCCCTAATGAACTACACGAGTATATCGGGCCAAGACATTATGATGTACCAACGGTAAGTACAGGTTCAGATAAAACAAATTCACTAATAACAGAGTACTGGACATGCCATAAATGTAATAAATGAAAAAATCAAGACAAGCATTTAAGACAGTGGTGAATAATGATGCATTGAAATGATAGTCTTAATGATAATGCATGCAGTGCAGTGTAAGTGAGGGTGGGTAAGGAAATGCATTTCTAACTTCGGGAAATAGAACAGGGTGTGGGTCGTTGGAAGAATAGATATAAATGAGCGTGCAAGAATAAAGTCACATTTGTAAATAGCGAATGACAAATATGCATTACTGTTATGTTGGTTGCATGTACATATTTGTATTATCATAAAATGGAAATATTGTATTCTTTTACATTTGTCAGTTATAGTGAACAATATATGTATTCGAATATTTACAGGGTGAAATAAATTCAACTACTCGAAAATACCGTGGATGTGCGTGGTCAAAATCGAAAGGTACAAGAACAAAAATTACTGTTAGTGACACACCTGGTCCCGGTAGATACAATATAAACTACAATTTCTGTAGAAAACAAAAGCAGAATGAAAAGTTTCGTGTGTTAATGCGAAAATGCTGCAATGTGCCGCGTGTCACTTGTCAATTGATTTGCCGTGCCAAGAATGAGGTACGTAATTCCACCACCCAGCAATAGATGGAGTAACTGATGTAGTTCAGTTAACCTAATTTTGATGAGAAAACATCCGTTCTCACGGCTTTCTTACTGTGTGAATCCTTCGTTCGTTCTATTTATTTAACGTGTTAATTAGGAAATGAATTAAGGAAATGTGTGGGTGCCACTTTGAGCCTATTCATTCCGCTTATGGCAAACGTCGAATTAAATTATTTCTTTCGGAATTCGTGTCCACGTCAGATGCAGACTTGACATTATTTAGGGCAATAATATTTCATTTTATTATCATTGTCAAAGTGAAATTATATATAAACGTGGTATGTTTTTCATGTTATTTATTATTTTATACTTTTTTTAACACAGTGTTGAAAGATACAAAAATTATAGAGTGTACTAATTTGTAAAGTTGTATATTAACGTATTCACTTGAGAGTTTCCAACTATAAATGTCTGTAAATAATTTTACTCTTCATTTATGCGTACTAAAGTCCTTACGATTTCGGCATCCTTTTTAATATACTACCACACTTTGCGTTAAACGTACGCACTCCTATTTGAAACGGCTTCATTTTGAAAATGTGATGCTGCGTTTCTGGGACGCAGTCATAATAATTCTATCTCGTAAAGTTTTTATGGTAAGCTGTAATGTTTTCTAGAATCTTCCCGGTCCTGGTTATTACGAAATCGTGGATATCGATAAGATAGGGAAAGTGCAGAACTTAAGTCTGAAACCGAAACCATTTAATGGCAGTGCGAAACGATTTGTTTATAAAGTATCTGATGTACCTGGACCTCAACATTATCAACGTTGCTTCTGTTCTGATGGCAAGAAGGATTTCAGCATAAAAGATGCTCCATTTTTATACGTTTCAGAAAGATTTCAAACTGTTACTTCCAAAACACCTGGTAAATATTATTATTATTCTTTATTTTTACACAATTAACTTTACATTTAATGATACAGCTGTACTTTTATGGCCAATTGAATCTACAAGAAATAGTTTTGTTTCACAATAATTGCTAAACGTAATTGGTTTTGGTGTAATTGACTCTTAAAGGTTTAAACTCTGTTTGTTAGTTTATTGTTAAGAAAGTAAAGCGCTTTTTCATTGTACGGTTACACATTTATAAATCATGAACCAATTAAAGAGCAACAGAACACTTCTGGTTAAAAATCCATAACCGTGTGAGTGGATGGCGGTTACCCGTCGGTTTGCAATCGGCCTACTACCGACTTAAGCGAGCGGGTGGTCGAATTAAAATTCTGCTTTAATGATACATCCGTCCTCATCTCTTATATCTCCCTTACCCCTCCGCTCGCTGTTTTACAGGTCCCGGATGGTACGCGTGTGCGGCTTCCGGGGCAAAGCCCGAGTTATATGGCGTCGTTAAGGCTCCGTTCGACAGCAACGCACCACGCAAATGGACGTTCCTTGAAACCCATTTGGACACCCCTGGACCAGGCGATTACTCCGCAAGGGAAGTGAAGTGTTGCCGACAGACAGAGCCGAGGGAAGCGTATGTCTTCAGATCTCGCACTTGTCGCTTCCGCAAAATGAAAAGTGAGGTTAGTGGAGATTTTAATTTTACGACTTTATCGTCCGTGGATTTGTCCTGCGATTAAGATGTTTTATTGGGGATTGGAAAATGTATGCACTGGTGTAAGGAGGGGTGGGGGGATGCGCTCTAAAGAAACGCAAATGTACATAGGGGAGACTGAGTGAAAAATGATATAAGGGACGTCTTGCTTAGGGACGTCAGAAGATACATGGTAGAATTGTAAGAAATAAATTTCTTACATTGTACCGTAATATTTTACATAAAATCTGTAGTAGAATTGTCATTTACACATTAATTTTCTCTCCATACAAAAGATATACTGATATAAACTTGCCCGTACATACATACATTTGTATATATGTGTATGTATATTTTCACAAATGATACCATTTCCTGTAATGTCAGACATTCTAGGGGAACATTTCAATACATGTTCATTTATTTGTTGAAAACTATTTATCGTTAAAACAAAATTCAATCGAAACTCTAACATAAAACACGTACACCGAACCAACTGTGAACAAACAAACGTTGCATTCGTTGTTATCAGTTCACATTTACATTATTCCCTGCTGTCATTAAAACAATAGCACAACGAGTTTCCAACTCGCGATCCGTAAAATCAGAAATCGAAAAGCTTGTTTTCAATCTAACTTTTGATCGTGTTAGCTCTGCATTCGAACGCGTTTACCACTTGTCTTTGACGATATCGTTATAGACACAAACACATACATACACGTATATATCGATGTATATCACAGTGTGTTCTGTGTGTGTGTGTATACAGAGAGAAGTAGTGATATGTATAACCAAGTATATATATACATACATACATACATAGATATGCAAGTATGAACATGTTGGATGAAATCAAATAGCAAGCGTTACATGCAAAGCGATCCACTAAATTGTAACGTTACAACCGCTCAGTAAACAATCAGCGAGTAGACAATATATTTCAATTAAAGTGAACGCTTTGTGTAAATAGTGGCAGGCGTTAAGGACGGGCCGGAATGGGGTGCGTGGTGTACAGTGGCGGCGTATCAGGGGCTTCAGTCGTCAAGGGACCTGTTTGCTTTAGGTTAGTGTGCACATATTTGTTGTTCTATTGTTTTACAGATTGAGTGGTTGATATGTGGTAGCTTGCTGTGCAGAGACACTTCCGACATGTTACATTGTGTTAGATAACCATAGTATATCCTACAAATGTATATATACATATATACAGCTCTCACTCCCACACACACACACTCTATATATACATACATCTGTAAGCGTGTATATATATTGATCAGAATATCTTGTACTATATAGCAGTTACTCATGTAAGTTTATACTTTGATTTAATATCAAATACTTAGCTGAAACGTCAAACTTTCAGAGAAATTGTTTTAGTTCAAAACTACCTATTTGTTTAGTTAATTATTAATTACAAACCATTTAACATAAATTTGAATTGTATCCAGTGCGTTAAACTCTCGTGGTCTAGCGGATTGTATGTACGTGTGTGTGTGTGTGCGCCACTGTAAAATGAGCGTCGCCAGTTACCCTGACACGGAGGCTGTCAGTTAGCTACTTGTTTGTTATTTACACCCCCTCTGTCTCGTAATGTTCGCGCGCCACCGCGACGGGGCGCCAACTACCCGCTAGATTATATGGCATTATAACCAGCCCTGCGGGGCCCCGACGCGTAATATGCATTTCAAGTTTTTAGCTGGCCATTGTTTCATTTTACACAGCAACATAACGGCCAACAATACAGCGGCGCATATCTGAAACGACACTATGTTCCAGTCCAGTATACACGTAAATACTCTAGCAAACATCTCTAGCAACTATATAACCTATTTTATGCGCACATACGGCCATGTTACGCGAGCCATAACGGTTTTTGCCGATCACAGACGAACCTAGAATATAATTACAGCAACCACGATGTGAGTACCCCGGTGAACAAGTACCGGTTGAAAGTTTCATCCGTGGGGAAAAGTATTGGCTGTTATATAAGTTTTTGAAGTGTGGTGCGAGGTGTGAAAAGGTACTTTAGGGGAAGAGGGTAGTTGCTTAGAGGAGTTGAAGAGGGTTTAGTATAAGGTTGAACGTGTCTCATTCAAACTAACCGTCTATGATTTACGCTTACTTGAGTTTCTATTGAAACTGTTGTAAAAGAAAAATTAGTATTAGATATTTGCATTAATATAGTAACTAATGATTCAAATATATTGTCTATATATTCAGTGCTTTATAATAAAAGATATTTTAACATATACCTGTAATATATAACTGTTCTGAAATTTAAATTTTGCAACTCCAATATTTTACCGGTTTCATACGTATGTATGTTTGTACAGATTTTTCGCATGACACACTTCAGTCAACTCTTCATACCCACGTGCTCGAACAGTCTCAACAAATTATCATCTTTTTCATTACGACACCCGTCCGTTACACATATATACATATATGCAAATTGCGAGTACGCGTGTTCGCGCATGTCCGTTCGCTTGAGACTGACAGCTCATCAAGTGCAGATTTAATAAGCAAACGAATTACCAACGTTCCGTGTGAAAACCGATTTTAAAATGTAAATATGTATGTACGCACGCGTACTTCACTGTGTATAGAATATATACCCGTTATATGTCGTCCAATGTATGTATGTATGTGTGTTGGTATACAGAGGGCATTGGCGTCCCGCATATTCAGGCCAAACAAGGGAGAGCAGTGGGATTAGCTTCTGCAAATTTTAATATATCGACTGATTATTAAAACGAAAATAATCCCTGCTTTAGCAAAATAGAAATTTCGATTTACGTTATCAATGTTTAGTGTGTTTACATGAAGGTTTATATAACATTTTGAAGGGGCCTAAAGTATGCAATATTAACAGAAATATTGTGATTTGTAAAGTAAATATGTATATCCATTGTCTTTACATAGAATGAGGAACATATTAGTTTTACATATGAAGATACATTAGAAAAAGGAATGTATTTTTTTTAATCATTGTCACTGAACGCTGCGTTATTTTCCGTTGAACATGCAAAAACATGTTCACGGTTTATAAATTAAATGTGTTAATCTCTTTTGTTCTCTTGTGGCTGTGTTCTCAACACAAAATCATTTAATTTTCATGACAGCATAGAAACCAATTAAATCTGTAATTTCCTGTCGAAGGAAGGGTTAGTATAACCCGATGGTCGAAAACTATGGACGCCCATGTATGTATGCGTGTGTGTGTACAGTATGTTGAATACGTACTCATGGTGCTGGCGACTGACTGAATAAGTATTGAAGTCGATCGACCGTGAAACTCTCAGCAGGCACATGGATGTGTTTGTTTTTCCATTGTCTCGCTGTCATATTGCTTGGTGTAAATCTTTCACTACCGCAGACCACTGACTGCAAGCGATTGTTTATTTGACATGTTTGAGATGTGCGCTACCGAGAGAATGCTAATAATCCGTATGTCGTACCCAATAACAAGCATATTTCAAGCATAATCAATCGATATTCAAATATGCATCGCTGCATCGCTAATATTTACGTGCCAGAATTTAAATAAAATAAAATCATGCAAAGTTGAAGTACATTATTTCAATAATTGAGAAAATTGAGTTTCTAAACTTCTAGGCTAACTATGTAAAATTACTTCTTGTTTATAAAAAAAACACCATTTCTATGCAGAATCAATGATAATCACAATTAAAATATTCACTTGCTTGTTTTCGTAACCGGAAACGATTTCCAAACACAAAAAACAAACTGGTGTTCGGTTCGGAAGCAGTCATTCACAATGCCCTTTCACGCTTAATTACTTAATTAACTCAATTAATTCATATTGGAGTTCCCCGAGTACGAGAACACAGGAACAAACATGCCTATTTATTCAATCCCAGTTTTAAATACGAAGTTCAGCTTGCCGACTGGTTCGTTTTTTTTTTATTCATTAAGAAAACATCCAAACTAATGCTATTTTCTTGAAATAGAATGTACCCAGTGCGACCAGTTACTCGATAACGGCTGCTTACAACTACACCAAAAACAGAATATCTCACTGCAAAGGCCGCGTACCATTTCGCAGCTCGGAGAAACAATTCGCGAAGATCTACGACTTTGCTGGAATTGTACTGGGATTGGGAACACCAGGTCAGTATACCAGAATTAATAACACATTTTTATTATTTACTTTTTTCAAATAATTTCCTTGTTCCGTACGAGAAAAGCGTAGATTAGTCATTTCTGAAAATGAAAAGAAAATTCCTGTAATTTATCATATCGTTTTGTTTATCTCGAATGAAATTCGATTCTCTTGTTATTTTTTTTCTTTTGTAGAAAATAAATTAATAGAAAGTGGAGTCATGTGAATTAGTACACGTGGCATCATTTATAATTTTCTGTATCATTTATTATTTGGAAAATAATTCTGCTAAATAATAAAACATAAACTTATAGGTAGATAGGTATATTGGTAAATATTTTTTCTATTGCCAGTTTAGAGAATTATTTATTATTTAATGATATGTATGGTAGATACATAATATAGATTAGATATAAAAGAAAAAGTATAAATATTTAGAAAGTGTACATACATATGTGAGTTTTATATATAATTCAATCAAGGAGATCTAATATCATCTGGTAAAAGAACCATGCTATACTGCTCTCTGTGCTTCTTGGTTGCTTTAACCAGGTTTCCCAGTGAGCATATCGCATTTTCGCCGCTCCTTGAATGGAATGGAACCCTCTGTTCCGATTGTGAATCCCAGTGGAAATCTAAAGGTTCTCTTTCACTGAAATTGATTAATATTAAATTTTCTTAACCACCGAGCGAAGTTAATTTTCTCTCAACGTTCCTGGTTCATGTCTAGCTTCAGGTGACCCAGTTCCCAAAATTTCCGTCATATTTTCACTAATAAAGAAATAAAATCATAGACATACTGATAGATGAAAAATGAAACAAAACAAGTATCAATTTGTAAAAATGTATAATGGATATTAACAAAATAATATTTACATATGCATAAAAGTAAATTTTATTTCTAAATATTATTCATATATTTAATAAATTGCCCAATAACTTTTTAAATAATTACCAGATATGTGCATATTTTTTGCAATAAAACATTGAAAGCAACTATAATAATTAATCAATTAATAATATCACTTGATTTATTTTTATATGTTTCGAAAGTCATTAATTACACGTATTTTGTTATAATATTGATTTAATAATGTTATATAAATTACATGTTGAATTTAACACATACCTGTGTTGACTGGAGCGTTTAATGTAATAAAATTATTTGAAATCAGAGTTACTGGTTACGTATTACGGCTTAATGTTTAAACAACGATTGTTCACTATTCATTGAAGAACGTGTTAGTACGAGTGAATATTCTGCTGTATAAATTTCATGTTATTCTCTCAAGTCAAGTTTTAAAACGACGGCAATGATGTGGAAATCCTTGAGTAGAAAACCCCATAGCAGTATCTATAAATTCATTTGTTCCGCTGTCCGTTGTAGACAAATAAAATCATTCACGGGTACGTAAGCTTTTTATTAATATGTTTTCCGGTTGGTAGATGTTCAGGAACAAATACTGGCACACGGGCTCTAAAGTAATTCGGGATTTATATACGGGAGAGTGCGAGTGAGTTGGTACTGGGCTGGCGATGTGTTGTTGGTTTGGCGTTCACTTACGACCGTGTATTTATAACGTGCTGTCAGAACGTCGAGCGTTAAAAACAAATTACAGTGCGGTTCTTTTGTGATCTCGCTGTACGAAACGCGCGCCAGCCTTTCAGGACGATTATGACGTCACGGGAACAAGGGAATGCAGTTGAGCAAGTTGTACGGATGATGGTGATGATGCATTTTCACTGCGGAAATGTTCTCACAAAATGAACAACTCAAAATGCTAGGCAACCCGTTTAACAGCTAAGTGATGCGGCTGTCGGAGAGTTATCTAACTACTCATTTGATTAAACGATGAATATAACACAGAGCCACCAGACTAAAACCTAGCACTCAAGCAAACATTTATCTACCGGCAGTTGCAAACAATATACGATGCTGTAATGTAATTATATTCTGCTAATGTTTATCAGAATAATGTTAGAATGTGTAGAATATTGTTAGCTTTTTAATTATCTGTACAATATTCTATATTCATATTGCAGGCGTGGGCAAGTATGATACTGAAAAGACACTGTGTCCGAAGATCGGTCCACACTTCAGTGTGGCGCAACGGTTCAAAGAGGAAACTGAAACCCTGGGGCCCGGTCATTACACGGTGAGTACTTCCATCAGACATACTACACTCTATATTATATAACGCGTTCCAGCTTATAACTCACTCTTTAACCACAACAAAAAGCCTCATCGCCGAGTGAAACAGAGCAAAAATAAATTTTATAGGCCTATATAACGACGGCACAAATTTAAGTATAATTATAGTTAATGACACGTGGCATAATCTCTTCGTTCTTCCTCTCTCTCTCCCACGCTTTACACACACGGTTCTCGTTAACGTTGTCTCCCTTGCACTGTCATTCTTTGCTTTATATGTCTGTTACTGACGGCTGATGTATGAGGATGACTCATTCTCCATTCTGACCTTTTCCCGTCGTTCGGTTTCTGGGAAAATTGAATTTTCATTTTGTCTCTCAAACGGATATCGATGACACGCTGTTAAAATGTTAAGAAGGATTGTTCCAATATGCATTGTAAAGTTTTGTAAAGGGTAGGTTTTTACAAGAGGTATACATTTTTTTCAAACTTTAAAGATTAATATCTAAAGTATATACCATTTTTACAATGATTAACTTTACGCATAGAAGCAGAAAACTATATTTCAAATGCAACAGAAATATCCGATTTTAAGAATCATTTTTCCAATTTTCCGTCACAGCTCAGGCGACGGTATGAAAACAAGAACAACTCCTTCTGCGAGTAAAATTCATAAATCATACGATATGTGAAACAAGCAGTTCCAAATCTTCTCTGTAAATCGTATTTCATTCGGTCTTTTTATTGGCGTAAAACCGCTTCCAAAATGTAACAGGAAACAGAGGATGTATCATAAATCACCGGGCCGATCAGTGGCTGTGTTCGATTTTGACCTTAAACTTTTGTCACTGCCATACTAGTTCGATGATAAGTCGAGATCTTCCTGTGGATCCTGCGGCTGATTCCTGTACTAACTTGCATGGCTGCACCATTCGCTCAGGCACTGGAGGTGTAGCACAACGGCTGTTCTCATCTTTTTCTCTATTTCTACTTCCCCGCATCCACTTCAGGTCGAGTAGGTTAGTTTTGTTGACAGGAACAAGGTCAGTTGGTCACGGGTCACTGAATATCGACCTTATATTATAGTGTTAGTATATTCAGATAGTGAAATGGCAAAGTGTTTTTGATATACATATTTCTCCATCAATTTAGATGTAGGATAAGATTATGAAAACTATAATTATTGATATAAGTAGCATTTGGAAAATGAAAAAGTTTATTGTGATTTTATTATGTTGTTTTGCGTCATCGGACAAATAATATAGAGTCATATATCCTGTATTCTAGATATGTGTGTATCTGTACATGACGACGTTCGATCGTAAAAGCCAGAAATATTCGCGTCCGATAATAATTTAATAGCTCGCTCTGTTCGGATCACAATAAAACAACACGTTTCCGTTCTGTGAAACAACGCACTCCAATTTCCGTTTATATGCTGTGCCTGGGTTGGCTTGTGAAACTGGCAATACGTACACGATAATCCACCTACATACCACACGTGCTTCTCTCACTCTCTCCCTCCTCCTCTCCTCTCTTCACCCTCGTCCTCATCTCTCGCATAGGTATATATGTACTTCCAAGTGCTCTACTAGATGGCTGGCATTAAATTATTTATACCGACGAGGCGACCGAATCCAACTCCAGAAAGCGGAATCGTGCACCGCTCCCATTACTTATGGATGCCTGTTTTTCACGTGGTTTTTGGACAGCTCGGAAAAGTGTTCAACTGCTTTTTCCACTGCTTGGTGTTTTAAGATTGTTTACAACCGTAAGAGGTTTCCCTGGGTATGTAGGTGAAAATGTTAATAATTCACACGTGCGTACGCATTTTCACGATTTACGTGGAAATGGAATAGGCTCTAAGAAATGTGTTTTCCACAATAACACCGTTTTTACAGCACAATACACGTTGAAATAATACTAAACCGAGTATAAGAAATAATCAGAATAATACCAGGGATATAGGGTAGAATTCTCAACATACTGTTCAATTACAATGTTTCTGTGCATAGGTATCTCTGCATATGTATCACAAATAGATACCATGTGAAATATATGCATATATTATTATATACATTTCTATGTCCCAGCATGGAAAGACAGATTATCATAAATCACACCGCAAAAGCGTTTATAGCGATATGTTGCATGACAATCTGCGTTTGCTGTTTGAGCTCATGACAGATGACTACAAATGTACTGCCCTTCTTATAGCATTATGTTGTTCCGGATAGGATTTGTGTACACCATATCTGTTAATATATTAGATTAACATCATTTCCCTGTACCTAATATAGTGCTTATTACGCCAACATTGTTTGTTTAACAACTTCATGTTCTAATATGATTAGTCCTGTATTATGCAGATATCATGTATACATTTGTGTTCACAGTAATTGCAACATCGACATCAATTTCCATACATCATCCAGCCATTGCAACAACTGATATTTCTCTAGCTTTTAGAGATAATTCTACACAGTTTTCAAATAGACAAATTGTTTACAATGTGGTCAATATACGAAATGTTTCGCCCTCTGATCGACCTTAAATGACCCCCCGATGATCGAGTTTATGAGTACCAATGTTTTATAGCAATACATCAAAATCGGCAAACTGAATTCTTCTAGACAAATTCTGTCTGTAAAGATGGTGGACGTTAAACTACAATGCATCAAACTACAATACATCATAGTTACATAATTCATCACGCCCCGCCAAAGTTACAGTTTCTTTATTATTCTATTTGCAAGTAAACATATTGCACAATATTCTTCAGAGAATATGTTGCGACAACATGCACACAAAGCTTGCAATGGAAAAACAGACGAAAAAACATTGAGTCGTTGCAGCAGACATCTTGTACTGTCAGACGGGAATCACCGCCTCCCGCGTGTAGTTTTTCCTAGCCCAAAAGTCCGTCGACACAATTTTTCTACTCTACTTGTAGGAAGACGCATTCCGCGTATGAAAAAGTGAAAAGAAAAAAAGTTAAAAATGAGAAAACGTCAAGAACGCTTCCGTGATAAAGCACAATATGTCGTTTGAAACAACAACAAAATGATAGTATCACACATGCTATCAATTTACAGTGTATTGGTCGATGATAAATCCATGGCCGTGCCCGATCTTTCGCAAGAAACTTTTCTATCCAGTTACTCAGTGGCTTAGTCGTGTTGTTTCATAGAAAAACCCGACAATACTACGCTGGAAGACTGTAATGTCACCCCTCGCCGATTTGTTACAGCCGATAAACACTGTTCTGACTGTTTTTACTGTCTTAGACATTCAGTTCCCTCCTCACTGTCTCTTCTTGTGCTGCGTTCGAACTCAACGCTTTGCTATTTAACAAGAAGTACTCCAAAGGACTATGCACTACAAGAGTCCAACATCAGTCGACCTCTATTATCATTTGTTATTCATTGCCAACTTGCATATGCGTATCAAATCATCTTTATTTTCGTTCATTCCATTTTTCTAACTACATAATAATACAGAACGTAAATGATATGATTAAAATATAGAGAATAGTAAATTAGAGTTGAAATTTCAAATTCAAAATGCTTTAGAGATATTTATCGACTAGTATACTAAAGAATTATTTCGAACACGGCCAGTAATTCTTCCACTGTTGGACGTCTGAATTGCTTCGTCATATTTCTTATTCGTAAACTTCTATAAGTGCGTGATTCGTTCGACGAATTAAGAAAAGTTTGTTCCCGCACGGCTGAACTGGAGGAAGATCTATTGTAATGGATATATTTATATTTATTTTCTCTACAGATTGTTGGCGTTGAGTTGTTGATGTGAGGGAGAGGGGGGTTTAGTGTGTTGCACATTGGGGATGTGATGTCGTAAAATGCAGTAGTTTTATAGAGAATGAGCGAGAAAGTGTGTGACTCATAGACCCTAAAGATGTGCCCGTTTTCGGCGATCTCCCGAAACATCGTGCACGTTTCCTCGTGAAATATTCAAATATACGACAGGGACTGCGTACGTGTTGGCACAGTTGAAATTATTGTATGGATCAGCTATATTTTTAGCAGAATGAAGAATGTTTATGTGCTTCTACATACATACATAATCATTATAGCAAATAGATTGACCAACCGAAACCCTTTACTTCACAATCTTACGTCGAACGAAACATCTGCTGCTGCTGCTGCGATATTCGCGTATCTCGTTCAGATTTTTATGTCTTGCCAAGCAAACACTTTTACTTTTTCACTCGTCCAATATTAAATATTTCAGCGTAATACATGTCATAACATTCCATTTTCTAGTTTGTTCTGGAAATATTTCTGTCCGTTCTGTAGATTTATTGCTTTTAATCTAAATTGGATTCTATTATGAAACGTTCTTAATTTTAAATTATATGAACGTATTACGTTACTAAGATATTGTACTTGCACGAGAATCGCTTAAATTTTATTACTTTTCATTAAGAAAAAAGTTGAGAAAGTGAAGAGAGAATGTGTATTTTAAAGAGAATTCTATGACCCGGTTTTTGTTCCGTATATATTTTGTAGGCAAGAAACTACGTGTGAGTTATTGCGAAAGTTTATTAAAAACATCCCCACTTGTGTCTAAGAACATCTGTGCATAACTCATTCTACAATCTAATTAAGCAATTTCTGCTTAAGGCAACGGATGAAATATCCATCGACCCGCGTGCATACTGCCATCAGACTCCGTGTAATGATAATGTCTGTAACATAACATCGAAACGATTGGCAAAGCTGCCGTCAATTTATATGATCTAATAAGAACATAGTTATTTGCAGTCGTGTTTGAACGGCAATTACTTGAACTAGTATTACGAATGAAATAGTTTTAATTTAGCAAACTCTAACATTGACAAGATCTCTCAAATTTAACTAGCGATTGCTACATTGGTACCAGCCAAATATAACTGATGTTTTATTTATAATATTTAGTTTATCATGTCAATCACTCGCTATTAATCTTTCGTTACTATCTCAACGAATCATATGATCCTTTTACAGAAAATCAAAGCTACATATTTATGATGTCTGATGTGAAGAAACATCTAACAAAAAAACAACTATCGAACACAAGCAACAAAGGACAATTAAAAATCGGTATCCGACAAAAACCTAACGCCCGAATCTAAATTACAAATGGTCGTGATTTAACAATTAGCGTGAAACGGGTCTAGAATTTTATAAATTCTACCGAGCATTAATTCAGAGAACAAAAGACCTGAATTGTCTGAGTCCTCCGGCAGACACCGTTCACCCAGTCAGTACATGTAAAAAACTCACACTTGGCAATTCCATTTCCACGACGCCGGGGTACTGTTTACTTATTTACCAGTTTAATTCCCGCCTATAGCGGCGCCATCTTGGATATTCCTTCCCTCATGAACATTTCAAGACGGTGTACAGTCGGCGCCGGAAGTATGAAGAACTCGTTTCACTGTGTTTCCAGTAAAACGCTTCTAAAAGTGATATCCCTGCCTGCACGCCAAAGCATTTTACAGATTGCTTTTCTACTTCTTCAGGATAACTACGACTATATATGGCCAGGATTAGGGAATTTCTTCTTTCTGAAATTCTCCACTAGAATCATGTCACAGATAATAATATTTACTATAAGTAACATTTCTAATTACAATGATTTGATATTCGTTTCAGTTATGACCACGTTGCATTTGAATATCTCCATCCATGTCTGAATTACTTCTATGAAGTGAATAGTTTTCTAGTCTAGAGCATTAAGATAATATGCAAGTAAGAGTACTACAGCTATCGCTCGGTCAGATTTGCTTTTAATGTAATCTGGAGAGTGTCTTGACTCTCGTAGTTTCTCATTTGATAAAAACTATTACTGTGAATAAGTCATATAGATCTGAAAGTTGAACGTTTCATTCTGGAACGATGTACTTAGTTAATCTTGAAAATTAATTAAAAAGCAAAGAACTCAGATGTAAATCGAAACATTAATTAAACCGGGTCCATGTCTAGTTGCAAGTTTTGTAAAACATCTGTATTAACATTTTCTCCTTGTCAGACACAGAAACCTGTCACATTTTCACTGAAACATTTTCATCTTCTATAATTAAAATAAAAGTTAGTTTCAGTTTCAATTCGCAGAACAGCTTAAAATGTGAAAGAGTTTTCTGTTTATGTGGACATTTTCCATTTCGGTTCTTCGTTAGTTTTAACTGGATA
>JAGJTL010000183.1:2722858-2737434 GCA_022063505.1 Calosoma granatense | reverse complement strand
CATCATTGGTTCAGTGTTATTTTCTTACTCACTGAGAAGGTTTCTTCCTACTCGGAGTTTCTTTGTTTAGAGGTCACGAAATTGTTTAAGAATACATTTCTTCGTTCCAGCCACTATAAAATATTTATTTGCCAAGTCAATATTGTAGGGGAGAAATCACGATAGGTCAATGTAGAAGAAATATATAGAATCATGATTTGAAATCATATATTCCAGTACTGGTGTCCCTATTCCGTCGTCGATGCTGTCATTTTCATTGAATTGCTAATGCTCTTCTAGTGCAATATTTATTACATATCAGATACAGTGGAGACGCAAGGAAGTAATGCTTACTTTATGATACAACCTATGGTTTTATGAATTCGTAGAAAGAAAATAACGACAGTTTGATGCAAATGGCTTCTTGCTGTCAACATTTCTTTTTATTCGCTCTATGCGATGAACAATAGTCAGTCGGGTATATACGTATAGGTAGGTGTGTATATATATTCTCTGTACTGTAGCGTGCTTCGGAAAATGAAAAATTAACATTGAGCATTCGTGTGGAAATTATTGATTGTGATGAGACTCTGTGGTGAAAAAATAAATAATGATAAATATGAAATAAACACGGGCTGTGGACATTTTACTTTGATAATATGATTGTTGAATGCTTGACAGCCCATTGACACTGTGGAACTGAATATTGATACTATGTAAATAATGAAATCCTCTTTTCTAAAATAAATGTATTTTCTTTTAAATAATCAATGACATATACTTCTATTTCTACTCATAATGAACACAGTTAAATATTTAATAAAGTCTTCGTCATTATTTGCTATTTACACGATGACTTTTTGATAAAGTGTTTTATGTTCGATTTTATGAGTTCTGTGCAATTTACATTCGTAAATGTCGCCGTTTACAAACAAGCGCAAGGTATTCCGTTTGAGATTAAAAAAAAAATATTAAACTGAATATTTTATCGCTTGTCGTAAATTTTACACTCTCCGTCTGAATAATGTCCATTACGTGATTCAATTTCCTAAACATGAATCCATTTTCCGAACGAATCAGCGACAGTCGGCCTGATGTTTTCAATTCGGTTTGTGATTTCCTGATTCGATATTAAAATATTTCATTAACAACGCAGGATTCACAGTTTGTCCTCTCCCCGCGCCAACATTTTGTTGCCAATCCACAATTGTACGTGTGATAATATAGTTGTCATCAATATACATATATTTACATGAATTCGAATAGAATTTATGAATAACCACATTCTGTGAATTGAAATGCAAATGCTAGAATAGATTGTAATAGTTCACTATTATATTTATAGCTTAGTGGGATGTTAGAATTTATATAGCTAATATGTATATATGTTTTAGACAGCTAGCTCTGTTATAATAACTCTGTTAGTTGAGATATATTTATAGAGCATATAGTTAGTATTAGCTCCTACAGTTTTATATACCCTTAAATCTATGTTAAATATAAAGAGGTTGACGTGAGCTTGGTTTCTTGAGGATTATTAAAATCCTTTTGTCTTTTCCAAAACCACGAAACAAACTGATTTGAATATATTTGTGAGATTTGCATTAATTAATAATAAATAAAGTAATCTGTGAATTATTCATGACGGGTCGGCGCGAGTCGTGTTTTCTTCTCTTCTCTCTGCATATCCGAACTCTCGTTGATCTCATGTGTTTGTTTGTTTGTTTGTTGCCTGTAAATATTGGCTTTATATTTACCATAACGCGTTGCAGCATTTTATACGAAATTGTTATGAGTTGCAGTAATAACTTGAGATTCACAGAAGCAGATTATAACTGAACATAATGTTGATCATTGTTTGTGATATGAAATGCAGAAATTTTAGTTTACCTTTATGCTTGCCAAATGATCTTATAAACTTTTACAAATAAAAGCATAGATGTAGAAACTATATTATATGTACATGAGTTGTATTGGTTCATTTCTTAGAACGAGTATATTGATCGATATACATTTACTAAGGTGAGATGTTGAACGTATGTTTACTGGAAGAAACTTAAAGAATTGACAGTAGTTAGGACGATTGATGTTTCGCAACTTACTGCACAAATTTTTAATGAACACAGGATACTCTCAAAGAAAATATAATATAGTTTTCTTAACAAACTACCTGGTACATAAAATGAAGTGAATATTTCTTATTTGAATGACAGTTTCAAAACACAATGTAGTGTAAGATCATTGACCTACTGGTCTTGCGAATTTGTCTTGTGTCATTGAACAAGAATGCATGTAACAGGAGCTTCGTGTACAAAATCAGTGATGTCTAATATTTACTAGAAGTGCTTCACATTCCCAATGTATCTAGTGTGTTTGTGTGCGCGTATCCTTGGCCACACATCGCGCGCGTCCTGGTTACGTTGTTGCGGTTACCACACATGCACACATATCAGAACAGTGTATGTATATTTACCATCGAGTTCACCAGCAGCAGTAGCAGCAGCAGTAGTAGAAGTAGTGCCAGTTGAAAGAGAGAGATATTCTTTTGTTGTGAGTCAGAGCCCACTCGAGGCTGGTGGAGTGCCACTCTTGAACCGCTAGGCGGCTCTGCCGTATTTAATGCGAGCCATTGAACGATTATGCGATGGGGGAGCTGCCAACGAATACCGCCCCTAATTCATCGTCCCATAAGGACGTTATTGTGATAACTGCGCTAACAACGCGTGTATTTGAATAAATGCTTCGGGCTAAATTTAACAGGAGCCGAATGAAGTGTTGTATTACACTCGAGGATTCTGTCAGGCTGTTCTGCGGTTTCACAGTTTTCAATACGAACGCCATACTCTCAAATGTATGTTACCACTTTTATATTTACATGCACAACATTCATATATGTATATTCAATCCATACAAATTCTTTTACATAAAATAGAATCATTCATATATTGAAACATAAATTCTAATTAGAGTTAACTTATTTGTAAATGAATTTCTAGAAATATAAATAGAAGTCTGTATTATAAAAATTATTTTTACATATGCATTTGTGCACTGAAGCATAATTAATACCTCCATATGTCATATTAATTTAACAAACAAGCTAGAAATTATATGAATTATAGTTAATCTTTAAACCAAAAGAACTACAAGACCTTTGCAATAATGTCGCAAATAACAGATTATTGACTTTATTGATAAAAATACAAGATATATCGGCACCATAAAGTCCCATAAAATGAATTCATATATACGTTCACCTCTTATACGGATAACATTTTTTTGACATCTTATAATCCGATTAAATACTGACTAAGCTTTGCATAATCCTGCAAGATATTACTTCATATGTACGGGACACGAGTACTTGGTATTGAATTGCTGCTTGTATACATGTAATCCTTGTTTGAAAATTCACCAGACTCTGAGCTCGCTCCTCTTCTTAGCTTTCGCATAAAAGTCGAACGTTACATATTTGAGCTGCGGAACTGACGGACAATGTACGTTAATACACGGTACAAGTGCACCCCTTGGCTACATACAGCTTGCCGGGGGGTGGTTGTACTTCACTACCGATTTACTGTAACCACTGCAGCTATTATTCACCGATTTACGGCGCGGGTTGGAACATGTGTTGAAGATATCCCTCCACTCATATCGGCCAAATGTTGTTTTTATATGTGCCGTAACCCTTTGCTATAGATTACTTTCAAAGCAACATCTAATGCGCTTCACAGATTCATTAAATATTTATTGATGATCAAAACAAAGCTCAATATATTTATTGTGGGGAGTGTGAAGGATTTAGCACAAATATAAATAATACTGTTCTCTTCACTTTGCGCATCATGTTAAATATACATGTATTGTTAAATCACTAGAATTGTTACTTTAACGTTTGTATATAAACATCTAACTAACCTGTTTAAACAGTGTTAATGTTTATGTAAATATTGTATATGAAATTTTCTATAGCGTGTGAACGCTTAACATTCACTGGACACGTAAATAAATTGTTTAAGACTTGAAGTTGTTTGTGTGTTGTACATTTACATGCGTGTAGCACTTGAGAAACATTTTATAGTTAGTAGTTAATTATATTTTAAAGCTAGAGTATGTGAAAAACTCTCAGTTTATACTTTCTCAGAATCAAGCATTAATAGTCAGACTGCATGCAGTGCATGGCTGTTTCACTGTTAATTTCTTTTAATTACCTCTTTAGTCTCCCGACCAGTAAGGCGCACGTTTAGACAAGTTATCTTTACCTTTACTAATAATTTTGTTTTTTTTTTCTTCTGAGTGGTGTACTATGATAGAACCTGGGAACTAAAATTATTGTTTCGTTTTTATAACAACAGATATATCTAAATATAATATTATACTCGCGCGGTCATATCTATTAAATAAACCAGATCCATCTGACGAAATTCCTAATGACTCATTCAAAGTATCACTTCTGATATTACGTAAATTAAAAACACTTGAGTGTATTAATACAAGTATGAATAGCATCAATCATAATACTTCATCTCATTCAGATTGCGGATGTATTACATTATAAAAATAGAAACTAAATATACCATATAATAATCAGTATATTTATTTCGATACAATTATTACCGTGTATACTCATATAAATTAAAATATCTAATTACGCCCGCAATTCTGTATGAGTAAACTAATTTGATTTAGTAATTTGTTAGTACATTACATGTGAATCAAAACACACAGAGCCAGGGTGTTATAATTTACGCTGGAAACTACATTAGTCACATGACTAAGTGTACAATTACAGCGTGGCACGCGCCTGGCTAATTATCGGCAACAATTTTTCTGCTCTATCAGTAGTAAATGATCTAAACGTCATCTCACGCTGAGCGGTCGCTCGTCCCCGTACTAATCGAATACAGTATGCAAATGACTCAAGTCGATCACGTGCCGGTATTGTTCGTTCGTTTGCAATACAAAAGACACCATTGTATCGGGGGCGACGGACGTTCTTCATAGCCGTATATAGTGTCGAACAATAAACACAGACATTTTTTGTGTGCGCAAAGAGAATCATGTTAAAATCGAATTGAGCCAATTTTTGAAGTGACAATTATTGCAAAGTCTTTTTAGATGGAGTACTACGCCGAACGAACGCAACCACCCCTACCACCCCCCTGCTGTCGACGTCTCTTCCACAACGTCGGGTGATTCATTGTAACTCGTTCTAATAGCACCGTAGCTCTCGTTGTCCGTGTTTCAAATTGTTCACACGCGAAACAAAATGAAAAAGAAAAATTGATAGAAAGATAACAAAGGAATTTAATTCTGCACGCGAGTTTTAATATGTGAACATGTTGACGATTATTTCTTACCGTCGAGACCGCTTCTGTTTTCTTTTTGAAAAGATGAAGAAAAGGGCAAAATAGAAATTGGTTATCGATTGGTGTATTCTTTATTAAATATGGAATATACATTTTTATAACGATGTAGTCATTTATATTCATTTTGTCACGGCATACAATATATGTTTAATGATTTCGGATAATAAAATTTCTTTAAATTAAAGTTTGTAAAACCGCACAAGAGAAACAAATTTATTGGCTGACCTACAAAATACATAAAAAAGCCACGCACCGACGTATTTGCAACAACAGTGAAGTTAGTACGTCCCGTACGAGCCGTTAACAACTGATATATGCACACTGAAATGCCATTGAAAGTTCGGTAGAATATCCATTTGAATCGATTCCAATCGCAATGAACGTCGTCCCCGTCGTTGTCGTTGTCGTTGTTGGAAGTGGGGTGATGGTGTTAGCGTTCCATATAGCACAGCATAACGGAATATCTGAACTCGTCCCCGTGGCTAACACATGGTGCAAGTTTCCAAGTTCCCCTGAACTTCGACTAAAGTATATACACAACAGTTGCTGCCGAATCAAAACTTGTAATTTACAACTTCTCTGCAAAAACTTAACACAGGGGGAACGCTACTCACAGATATTTACTTACTACCTATGCAAGTACACTCTCCACACAGAATAATAGTTCATCTATTCACAGGCACAACAAGCAACAGCAGTTCAGCTCACTGGTTTGTGTCATACTGTGAGTTGTGGAAGCAACACTATTGGAATGTTTATATTTCATTTGATACAAGTGTCAGAAGATTCTAATAAACATATATGTATATGTGTAATATAAATGAGTAGATATTGAAATGGACGAGAGATGATGTTTGAATATTCAGTACGGAACTTCATCAGACCGTCTTGACGTTCTTATTTTTAGCGTTGAAACATGAAATAATTACTTGGGGCCGGGGAAGCAATCTCCACCTTAGCAGGACGCATTTATCAAAAGATGCTTCCACTTTAATACCGGAAGGATTCCGTATATCACCGACTCAGAATCCTGCGAGCGTGTCTTTCAGCGACTTCCTTTTGATTTTTCAGCGACTTTCTTTCCGTTGGTGTTTTTACTGCGAGACTGTACTATAACTTTCGACTGAATGAATCTTGAAGATGAAGCGACATAAATCGATATGTTTGGTATAAATATTAACGCGGGATAAGCATTTTATATGTTTGGAAACATCTTCCACTCGTGTACCGTGAACACAGTTGACCATATAAACTACTCGACAACATCATCATCGCCCCAGTCGATAAATATCAATGAACATTTGCTTGACGTAACGTAATCTATCCCTTACAAACTCGTACCGGGTAACTTTTTTCAAATGGTCATCAAAATCACTAATGATGTAAACTTGAGTCATCATCTTTTTTGGCCAATTTGTAAACGAGCAATTTTGGTTTTTTGTGAATTTATTTCGCATTTTTCATTGCGCATATTGACATAATTTTTAATGGAATGAATTTTTGTTTACATATTCATTATCATCAGTTAATGAATATAATAATTTTAGTTTGTAAACAATTTTACAACATATTATTATTAAATTTTAATACGTTCATGATATCAATGAAAATGACATAATTATTTTGTTGTGATTTCAAATATTAGTAGCTTTAAATGTATTTTATTATACTATAAATTTTTATATGTATATACGTCTGTAACTAAGTAATAAATTATACTTGAATATTTTCTATGGATCAATAGCAGTGTTTGGGACTGATCAAATAATACCTATTTTCCGTTTCCTCGGATTTATTTGACTAATCGTTAAATCATTCATTCACAAGCATTCTATAATTATACGCTGTCGTATGGAAACTCAATTATGAGAATATTTGTGCCAATTAAGGAATCCATAGAAAGTTTGAATGACATATTATCCATAGTTCCAAGTCAAACACAAAGTTATCGAGAATTTTTTATCATCGTTTCTCTACTAAAGAGATGGAGACAAATTAATTTCGCTTTGATGAAATAATTCAGAAGTTTCCACGTCCAATGCGTTAGTTTGGTGAACTATGCATCGACCACTTTTCTTCTGTAATTGTGCAACGTCGTGCAGGACGGCGGCATTGAAGAAAACTTAAAAGTACCACATTGAAACTAGAGTTGTGTGGGAAAGTTAATAAAGTTGGGTGTGCGGCAGCCATAAGCTCGTGGTGCTTTAATTGCGGAAATGAGGCTTAAAAACTTAAACAATGGCGCAGATTATACGCTGTATTGAAGTCATTGTGTACACTAACTGAATTTCTATATTAAAATTAAATCCTGCCACAATGAACGCTGCCAGGCAAGCAAGCAGGCTTGCGTATATATATCGTCGTCGTCGTCCCTGCGCGCGTCCCACATCTTGTCGTGTCTTGTCTTGCGTCATACGGATTCCGCGACAAATTCACGGTAAAGAATCGACGGACGCGCAAAGTCTGCAAACCATTGTCATCGGAATTGTTTTTTTACGGAGTTAAGGAAAATTAATTTCCTGCCCTCCTTCAAACGAACAACTTCAATTAGATAATTATAATTCAATATTTTCTTCCATTTGAAGTTGAAATCTCAATTAGTTTTCGTAAAGATTTCTGACATGACAAAGTATGAATATAATCTAATTCCTGGAACGAGTGTATAATATTATATTCTACTTTGATAGACGTAATGTAAATAGGAAATTGAGAACTGGTGCACGTAGAAGATTATCTGGAATCACGCAGATACCCTTAAATATAACAGAATTCCAATGTAAATCCAACAAACGGCACATGACCAATTTGTTTCCATTTGTACGAAAACCGAAAACAAATCGTAGCATGCTGGGTGAGAAATTTCAGGCGGTCACGTCGTAATTCCAACTTTAAATCAAGCCAGCTGCGAATGTCAAAACATTACGATTTATCAGGTGAACATCTAGAAGTGATTCCAAAAGGAAAACTGCCATCACGTTGACATCGTACAGATCTTGCAGAATGACACGTACGTTCGTTCATCGCTCGTTCGCTGTGCACTGTGGAAATTTAATAGAACGTTTGTATTCCGTGTGAAGATCGGAAACTGCTGATAAAAATGACAGGTCAGATTAACCGTTACGCTAAACAGAGATCGCAGATGGTGACAAAGACACACTGTACAATCTGGACAGGGTTGAATAATTGGATTAACCCTTTGCAGACGTACGCCAGATGTGTGTGTGAGTGAGTGTGGGGCTTTTTTCCGTTCTACTACTAGACTGCGGTATCTGAAGTGGTCGTGCGTGAAATGTTCTGTGGCTTAAAATAAGCAACATTAAAAGGCGGTACGAGTTTTTCGTGCTCCTTGGGTGTTTAATGGAGTGCGTATACCAGACACATTTTTTATTTATTATTATGGTCGCGTAGCTACATAATTTTACACTGATTTCGAGGAATTCTGAAGAGACAGGTCCTTTAACAAATGTGTTCACACGTTTGTGGATAGAGGTGTGAGAATAACTAAAAGATACAAGGACCCGATAACAAGATGGAAGATGATAATGGACTGTAGACACGTTAGATGTGAATGTGAATCGTAGTAGCATCATCGTCACAATATATGTATGTATGTATGTACGTGCCTATACGTGTACGTGCTTCAGAAATAATCAGATGTTTAAATTTATAACAAAGAGAAAAGTAGGATGAACGAAGGTTTAGATGAGGGTTAGTGATAAATTGAAATAAATATTTGTTCTTGACAATGTTCTACCTGATACAGAACTAAGATGTACGTTACAGTAATCTGTGTAGAAGTTATTCGTCGACCGATAGTTATTTGCGTGTATAATAAATAGTGTTGCTAAGTAATAGAACTGGAGTGATGCGAGAGAGACTGTAATTACTTAGACTTAGCGTATCTCGTCGCCTGGCTGCACGGCTCTCCTCTGAATAGTGAGTGAACTACTAGCTACTAGGTACTATATACGTGAAGCAGTAGTTCAGGTTGAGTAGGAGACGCAATTACCAGCTTCCTCGGGTTCCTATCACTACAAACGAGCTACTGATAAATCTAACGTTCAAAAAAGAAACAATCCATAGATTTGAATGCCGACATCGGGTGCTTTGTTGTCAACCATCAGTCAGTCTAGCCACAATTAGCCTCCTCTCGGTACCTATTGAAGACGTATTCCTCCCTCTTCCTCATCCCTCTCTCTCTGTGTCGCTCACACACACACACACACACATACAATCACTCTTTCCTCATACAGCAAAGCATACTCGATGCGAACCATTAAAATATGACGCCTCATTTATTGCACATATCGAAACGTGTAATGTTCCGTCTATCAGTCTGTGCGGCCTCTTCATATAGGGACCATTATCGTAGACAGCCAGTTGTCTGGCTCGGTTAATTTAAAAGAGTATGGGTGACTTATAATGGAACTTTTCAACTGAGTAATGCAAGTTTCCTAACGTCGATGCACGCCTCAAAGGAGACGCCGCGAAACAAAAGAGGTAAAGTTAGCTGATTCTGTTTCGGATCGGTCTTCGGAGAGGCCGTGTACCAAAAACAATGGACGGGAGACATTCCTCAGGATGTGTGCTCGCCTGTGTTCTTGTTTCTCTTATCTGACTTGTGCATGCGAAGAAAAAGACTTAAGTAGATGGACTTTTTCTCTGACTGTGTGACTTCAGCGAACAGTTAATTGAGTTCTTAAAGAATTTTAAGAAGTTTCAAATGGTTAAATGAAAATACTCGTGAATAGTGGTGTAAACAACAGTTTTACAACCAAAAGGATCGACTTTCTTTCAAGTTAAACTTTTCATAATAGTTCAATCTTGTACACAATTTCGCCGTACTAAAACTAGAGACAAAAATAAAATCTATTTAAGCAATGTTTATACTAAACTATTGTAAAACTATTTACAATAATTACTTTACTTTCTGAATCAGTCAAATTAAATACATACGTAAAATAGTATGTGAGATATTTTGTGTCATATTCAAATGTTGACACATTTTTAATGAAAATTAAATTCATTACAAGAAAAAGTGGATTAAAATTTTACCTTCATAAATTAATTCTGATAAAAATTTGACATTAATTAATTCCGTAACATGGAAATTCTTCCCTCGTTATCATGTTTAAGTTAGAAATAATTTTTTTATCTTATCCTGAGCGATAGACAAGTTTTTGAAAACAAACTTGATTCTGTCATTCATTGCATTGCGGTAACGTCGAGTGTGGTCCACAGGAAACTCCCTAATTTAATTCTCATCTCAATAGAGAGTGGCAGTTCGGACACTGTGTCGTCAAAAAACTGGAAACCTTTTATAAATCTTGCGAATATATCCATCTTGTTTCTTACTGCGCGAGCTTAGAATCTTCCATCCTTCACTGCCAAAGTTTTTACTCGGCTCTGTCAGCTTGCTCTGCTACACACACACAGACCTGTTTCTCTGTTTTTGTTTTACGAAACAAAAAGAAAAAAACGCCACAACAACAACAACCACGATTCGAACATGCATCTGGGAATGCGACGTCCGTTCGCCCCTGTAAAATATAAATCAACCGCTTGTGCTCCATGTAAACATACTATTGTTTTAAATTATCTTTGTAGGGTAACCGCTTGTCCGATATTAATCAAGGACCGGTGATTTTTTCTGTCTGGTTAAATTAAAACTGTTACCTGTGGTTGCAACAATGAAGTTCGAACGGACTACGGTAATCAATCAACGGTAATGGGGCGAACGTTATTTTGCATATGAACATTAATCATTGTGATTTGTTTTAATTGTTGCGACTGGTAAGTTATCGCACGCTGGCATTGTTGTTGTTGCTGTGTGGTTGCTGTTCTCCTGTAAGCTGCCGTAAGTGGGTGGAAAGTAAACATACATAAACTTACTATATACTACTTGTTACACACGTGTAAATTAATGCTTATATATTTCTGTCACGTACATACACACGCATATATATGTTGACTGTTCAGTAAAATTATCTACCTTAATTCCTCTGACAACATTCTCTATATTCTATCCGTTATTTAATAATCATTGTTTTATTTAAATGTTGGACTTGTGCACGAATAGTAGAATTATATTAGGCTACAGGCCCTTTGGAATTGACCCAAAATTCGATTGTACTCTAATACGTTTGGGACAAAGTAAATTGCCTCATTGGATGACATTACGCTTGGTTACATATTCACCGTTTCAAATTGGTTAAAATCGATGTATCAAATTCATGAATATAATCATAGCGCGAACAATTAGATTAAATGTAATTGTTCATATAGATATATAAATTATATTAAAATATTTCATGTAACACATTCACACTATTATAGTTTTAATACAGAATGTTTAACTGTCTCCAACTATTAAACATTATGTATGTTTAGTTAAAATGAAAATTTATTCTAATACAAGATACATTTTGTGTGACTATACTATAGAAAATGAATATTTCTGTTCTATTATACCATTGATAAATACATGTGAATACCGTGAAATATTGTCGAAAACAAAAAGCCACTCTTCAACAGGTATTCACTTTTGAACAACACGAATTCAAATTCCTACTCGTGCGCATATGTACAACGACTGCTTGCTGTTCTCACGTGAGAGACCTGAAAAGCCGAAATGACCGCATAGAAATCTCAATACACCGGATTCTCTATGTCTAACGATGCGAATGTAATTGTTATATCCCCTGGCTTAGCCACCCCCTTGTTTACAGTCGACCAACTGAACACTGTATGTGAATATACGTGACACACGTTGAGACTTGTGTGCGAGCGGTTAGATCCTCGCTGACAAGCGGACTGATTGCGGTATTTCAATTCACATTTGCTGGAATTCACAATGCATAATGACAAGATAGGTATCGGAATTACTAAGTGTGCGGTGCATAGTGAGTATACGCCCCCCGTATACCATCATAATACCATGTATAATTAATCGCAACAAACGCACGCAATTTGTTACTCAACACAACCGTGGATCTGAATGATTCGTTATACGGAAGCTATGGTTATCATTTTTTGGAGGCTTTATTATTTACATACATATACATACAAGGCTTTACAATTTTACCAGAAAAAAATTAAAGCCAACGTTCATTAATATAAATTTACAGCTTTTTGTGAGATTTACCCTTTTAATTATTATCCTATTCACAGAATGGAAAAGAAATACTGCGAAATGTATTTGCTGTTTCTATATAAAGGGAAATATAGAATATATATTTATATTTAGATTCACTCATGAATATGAAAACATGCTTACAGAATTAGCACATTTGATACGGTGGAATTTTAATTAGGGATGTATAAAATGAACGTTATATACAGTCAGATAAAATATATTCCTTCATGTCATATATTCCTTTTTGTTCATATTCAAAATTGTATTTTAATATATGCATGTTGGATGTAGGCAACTTATCCAACTTGCAAGTATCTTATACATGTACGTATAGATTATAAGGGGCCGTTATATTTTTTTCTTAATAATTAAAAAAATAATAAATGAAAACTTATATTACTGTCATGGTTAAATAATTTCTGCTATGATGCTGGTACATTTGTATGCCAACGAATAACTGAAATTAAAAACTACTTGCAAATAAATTAAATCCAGATAACAAAATTTTTTCGTATAATTTGTATTCATTGCGTGGCTTCATTAGTTTGTTTATTCGAGCAAATAAATGACGTTAACGGGCTGTTTAAACTTTGAAAAATGACACGTTATATTACGGGGTGGGGGAAACAAAAAAAAACGACAAACCTCCTGGCCGCATGATGAGTTATCGTGACAGATGCATAAACCAGTCGCTGCCTACTAGATACACGGGTACATACATGCGTCGCGCACTGTAAAATCATTCATAACGTTTTTCCGGCAATAAAAGTACAACAAGAATTTAACTCGCGCACATCATGGGTGGCGACAGGGGTAGAGTGCGGCAAGGGGCATCGGTCACAGTTCATTTTTCACCGCACCATAATTCGAAACACACGTCCACTTCACTAAATTAATCCAAATTAACGCTAATTATGAGTGACAGACAGACGAAACGGAGTCCCCTCGGAGTGTAACCATACACACATACTATTATAAACATGAACGTGCATACCGTTTTCTTTTTTACTATTATTACTCTCACAAATCCGGTTGGACATTTGCAGGGTTATTTTCAATTTTATTAGTTTCACTGAAAAGCAAAGAATACACATGTCACTTATGTAGAATGTTACATTTCATATTACAACATGTAAACATATTTACTCTACTATATGATATACAAGTTCATTCCAGTAAACTTGACTTATTTACATATATGAGTTTATTTTTATATAACAAACTATAATAACATTGGTTCACAAGTGTATTGAAATTTATTTAAATATAGTACACAGAGTGGAATAATTGATTTGCATCTTATAAAATAACTCGTTATAAGTAATACATCTATTCGTGTTTGGTTGGTTGCACTCGGCTAGCTCATTAGCAGCGTTTGTTCTGTGGTTGTAACCGCAAATGATGTGCGGTTGCACAACCGTATGTAACACGCTCTGTGTGTGTGTGTGAGTCACGTGACGATTATGTATGAGCGAAAGCTCAGACATCAATCTCTCGCTATATGACTGAACTGAAAGAGTCAATCCTAACTCCGACATGTTACCGAGGCTATATAGATTTGTGTGAGCTGCTCTTTTCAAGTACAGACAAGCTTTCAATGCACACACATTTCTTCATGTTCAAGCTTTGTATCCGAGCGTTACGTATTAGGAACCCTCAAAGAACTTTAACGTTTTATGTCCATTCATTCGTACGTACCGTTCACGGTGATGCTCTTTATTCAATGGTACCTTCTGTTTTCTTGACCAGTGGCACCCTAAATGTGACTAGTTAAAAACTATTCAGCAACCATACTAGGTTTTGTGACTGCAGTGAATAGATACAGACCCCTTGTAAATAATTTGTTACTCGTTACAAACATTTCACAATTGTGTGAATGTTGAACAAGAAGAAATTTATAGCAATACAAATTTATAAATAACAGATTAACCATATACATTTATGTAACCATGTTAACAATATAATTCCTGTATATAGGATTAAATTTGCACCCTAAAATAAATGAATTGGTCAATATATCAATTAGAATATACGATTAAAGCGTACAAACGAAACATTCATTACTAGTAATTTATCAAATATATAATATAAAT
>JAGJTL010000183.1:2712629-2722825 GCA_022063505.1 Calosoma granatense | reverse complement strand
TAGTTATAAAGTGTAAGTATTATTATATTTTAGAATAAAAATTATATATCTATATGTAGATGTATATTCTGCAAATAATGATGGTGCGAAAAGTTTGAGATGCACGTGTGACGCAGGTGATGCAATGTAACATAATGGGGATTAAGGTGTTGTGCGAGAGATACACAGTTGGACAGGCTATTCTCAAGTTCCTTTTCTTTCCTTACAGAATACTCAGAGCACCGTTGTCCACGCGTCCTCCATACTAGAGGAGTATAGCATCCCTTGTTAAAATATCATTATACTCTATCGATCTCTATCCTTCGTCACTGACATGGAAACACATCTGACTCGTTTTACTTTTTGCATTTACCTATGTTGTTTTGTTCCTGCGAATTTCTACACGCTATAATTGGCTCCAGAATATATATGTATATTTGCACAGAGAAATACTAACAGTTTTAATTGTCGTATCTTCATTAGTTTTTTCCATTGAAATATACAAATTTTTTCTATCTAATTATAACGTAAAATACAATGTAGTTTGTTGTAAAAAATAACTGTTAATTAATGGATGTATGTGTATGTGTAAATATGAGATTGAATATTACTTGCTGTGCTTTCATATTTCTATCACGTTATTCCATTAGGCAACAGTACAATGCAACATTTGATTACTGATATAACAGTGGTATATTGTATGAGCACAATCACACAGGTAACTAAACAGTTTTTCACTGCAAGTTTCGACTGTACGTTGAATGGTATATGTATAGGTACGGTACAGTGTTCTATTCAAGTGAACTAGTGCAAACTGATGCCCGGTGGATGCTTGTACTGATAACAAACTGTCATGGCCGGCGTAGCAGACGCATATTCACTAGTATATTCTTACAAGAGAGTTGCGCTTTTGCGGTCCATTCAGACGCTGATAGAGATAGGACACGGACTTGCCTATTGAATTTCTTGATAGGTACACGTTACCAAGTACCTACCACGGATAGAGCATGTGAAAGCATCGTCTCCCGTCGGTACACTACGTATAACAATGTGTCCACCGCGCACTCCAGAGCACTGTGTGTGCCAAATTTGTTAGGTTAGGTTAGTCAATGGTCGACACACAGTACAAGAAGTTACCCCTGATATAAAAGGCCCGCGCACTCCAAGGGGCGGCCTGTTTTTCTTATAAATAAAAGCGAAATTTGATCTCCTTGCAGATGGGGCCTCGAAAAAAGATGTTTTTTGAGGCGCACGTTCGTCTTGAGTGATTTTTTTTTCAAAGATGTTTCGTTGGTTTGTATGTTTTGTATGTTTGTTTGGTTTAAGGTGAATAGGAATGCTGTTGATGCGTTGGTGGGTGCTGTTGGAAAAATATATAAATTTCAACTTGCGTAACATTTTCCAAGTATTCTAATTTGAATAGTATCTATGTTCGTATGAAATTATCTGTTCTATACTAGTGATTATAGTGAAGTAATACTTTTATATTGCATATTGTATAGGTCTTGATAACTGTTTATTGTTAATCACATACACAGGATCTCTAACAGTTTAATATTAACATATGTCCGGCCAAGTCACTAATAATAACTGTTCAATAACATTCCACACAATTATATTCTGATGAATCTGTTCATAATAAATAAAGTATGTAACTGTTAGAAATTCCACACAAACTATATTCTATAAGTTTCCATTCTGTAACCTGACACCGCTGTAATTTTCCGACAGCTACACTGAATAGTATTCATAGAAAAGCATTAAATCTGTGAAAAGAATATAAACTTTTCTCTAGTCATTAATAAGATGATGTCTCAACATTGAAATATTTTATTTTTTTATTCAACATCTGCGTTTGTCAGTTGGAACGAGCATTTTTAGAATGTTTGGTTTTTTCATCGATTCCGTGCATCTTGAAATAAGTGTGCATCTACTACGTACGTACGTCGCGACGTTCTCTCAAACAGTCAAATCGTAAACGTGTTTACATGTTGGAACAAAAGTCTTATTTCTAAGAGCTTCGGGTCGCCATTTTAATCAGAACCACATGCGCGCTTGTAATAAAGTCATGGGGCAGCATATGTGTCTCTATGTATATTTAGAAACGTAACGTTCGACGTAACGTTGACAGTTTGACGTCAGTAAATGGTGCGCGGGAAATAGACGGCATTGATTTTGTGAAGAAAGATGTACCCCCTCAGAGATGGAAGGAAAACTCACTCTTTACTAGTTTCCTCTGAACGTAACGAATATTAATGAGTGTCTACGGGACTTCATTTAGATTAGATTAGATAAAACTAATCAGGTTTAAACGTTCGATCATCCTACGTATTCCTTCAACTATATTCATTCCCGTTCAATCAGTTTCTCTGATTTGAATAGAAGTTAAAGTACTATATAGCAAAAAAAACCTGAAGATCATTCTGACTAAGATAGATTACACACATACATACTGAATAGAGTAATAAAAAACTAAAACTATATATAATGATATAGAACCTCAATGAAGCTAATTTCTAACTATTATAATTTTATAGATAATTTTAGGAAAAGGCATTAAAGAGAATATCTAATAATAATTCTAGTTTGAAAAGCGTTTTTAGATTTTGTTTAACGAGAGAAAAGTTATTCGGAACGTCGCTGGAGTAATAAATATTTTACGTATAAAATGTTTGTGGTTGTGGTCGGGCAGTAAATACAGTAAGAAAGCCATGTTAACATAGTGTATGGCATATACGGCACATAAAAAGAATTTATGAAGCTCGCGACGTTATGCTTTTCTCATAAAATCAATTTATATTATGTTGCAGAAATGATTTTCAGATCAGTAAGCAATTTTTATAAAATAAACAAAAGAAAGTCTGTACACTGATAACGTCACGTTCTCATGTAAACCAATTTTAAGACGAACATCAATTTACTGTCAATTTTAAGCAAATATTCATTTCGAAAATGGGTTTTCAAATATTTCCTTTCACAATGACTGTTTATCGTCCGACTACAATATTTAGGTCGAATGTAAAAAATATGTACAATGTATTATTATCAATTTTATATCTCATGCAATTGTCTTGTACCAGATTGGCAAAGTAATTAATCAGTTGTAGAAAAACAGAATGATTAATTTTAATTTTATATCTGAACAAGAAACATATACAAGCGTTGCATGTTATAAATTAATGCTATTCATTAATTATATATTGCTGATTAAGAGTAATCGATATGCAAAAGAACACGAGTTACGTTCCTAGAAAAGTTTATTTTTATATCCGTGATAAAAAATTAACACGATAATAAAATATTGCAAAATGAAACATTGTTTATTTGCTTTTGAGAACGACAGTACGGAATGGCATTAAGCATCTATTATTTGTGTGCGATAAATATTGGCGGTAATTGATTTTATTTATACTGTGTTGGCTGAAAGCCATAATTTACAGGAATGAAAATGTTTTATGAATGAATGTGCATAATTCACATTGAATACAATACAATACAATGTTAAAGAATGTCATTGATAGAAATGCTATTAATATTCACGGCATAAAAGCTAACAAAAGTCTAATAATATGATAAAGTGTTTAGCATTGTGTCTACAAGATTATTCATTATACAGTTTATAGCATTATGTGCTATTATTGACTTCTCTAGAAATATGTAATTATGTTCAGATTTCATTTTAATTGCACATAATTTTAGGTTTTTCTATCAGCGATGGTTTTTTGTGAGGTGACCACCAAAGTTGTTGGAGAGCACATTAATATTTCATCGTATGTGATTCGGAATATATTTAAAGTGTGTAGAAATGTCATGTTTTAGTTGTCAGCACGGTGTAAACATTGTCTGAAGCTATTCGCTTCATCAGATTATTCTTTCCGAGAGAAGAAACATAAAAAACCAATAATTGCTCAACAAACAAGTGGAACTGCATTGCCAGTTTCTTTTGTCACCAGAACGCATGGTAAATAAAACCATCTGTGTGTGTGTTAACAGAAATGACAATGCTCGTTTGAAAAATCAAGACTGTAATATTTCTTGTTTACAAATTTCCAACAACCTTGCCAACTGACATCCCACTTCTCTGGAAACCGTCTTCAAATCACTAAAAGTCGTTCCAACAATAATTCAACACTCCATTTAACGAAGCGGATTCTTGCCGTGGCCACTCATTATCTTTATAATTAAGCACAGACGGACCTATTTTAGATTAATACCAAACATATGTCTCTTGCTTCTTCTACATATGTATGTATGTATGTGTGTGTGTGTGTGTGGCGGGAGTACACCCGGTGTCACTAGCTCGTTAAACTATGTGTGTGTATTCTAGCTACGTCCACCCAAACATTACCAACCAACGAACCATCCATCCTAGTGTGCCATACTAGTAACACCAACCAACACTAGCGCTGTATGTGTGTGTCACTGGAGTTACGAGCGACTTGCGGCACTCGCTCTGTTTATAAATTCAACGAAATGACGAGCCAGTGTTGATAGGGCGACTCTATTTCAACTTCGTTGCCAGCGAACTCTCATGTTTGTGTGACGTGCTTCGTGTGCTCGCACACACACCATCACTGCACTGCACTGCTGTACTGTTGCTGATGTATATACCTTGAATATATTTGCGAACATAATGTGTCACAGGAGAAATGAATTTAGCTACGGTGATTTTGTATCCCCCGTGATATATATAAAATATTATACAAAGTAAGTAATTCTCTACATACTACACAACAACACTTTGATTATAGTAATTTATAGATGACTGATATTTTAGAGATATAGAAGACACAAGAGTTTGATTATAATACACCTTACTTTGCTTGATCCATTTTTCTTTTTCTCTCATTCATCATGATGATGTGTACATATATAAACAGTCCTGTGACATTCCATCACGTTATTCATGTCACATGCACATGCAGTCTCCACATCACACACATACAGAGTGACACAAAAAAGGAAATCTGATCCGAAATAATTTTCTAATTTAAATATCATATCCTGCAGATACGCATGCCCCCATTTGAATCTAACATTTCACCACTGGTACTTTTGCAGTGTGCGATTAAGGGTCATGATCCCGTGTACGCGACCCTCATGTAACACGATACGTCCTGTATTGAATAACCTTTGGAACCCTTGCACTCCATAGGGAAGACAATTAATCTACGTCTTTAGTTTATTTCAGTCATGGGAAAACGATTTCTGATGGTGTTTTTGACAAAAGAGGGCGCGACGTGCTCTTTTAATATTCCGCCTCGATGCAAAACCGATTTTTATGCATTATTGTTCCGTGGTTTTGTCAGACAAAATGTCCATTGACGTTTTACGGGTGTACAATTTTTTTTAGAATAAAAAATCTCTTTTGAATATACTAGTTTAGTATTCATGTTAAGAATATTACCTACACTATTGGTTTATGTTAATTATACGGATGTATTGAATAATTCGCGTTGATTATAAATTTATTTGAAAGAGAATTGAGAGGCTGGGGGGGTGGGCGGTGGTACTAATTGTGGACATGTACATTATAATTATACCGATGAATTATGTAGGTATACATAAACTATTATGGGTGCGCAATGAAATCATATATCGCCATTCATTTTATCATATCTGCACAAACATATATTATTTGTCCTTCCCCTCCAATACAGGGGTGTGTGTGTAAATTATCAATCCGCTATTGCCAACGGTAATAAAGCTGTTACGTACATATATACATGTCACAGTTATTCCTGTATATACCGTGATTTCAGTTTGACATTTTATTTACCCCTTAACACAAATGTTTGACGACAAATAATTACCAAAATTTACCCTTGTATTTCATTTTAATAAATTATTTCCTTTACTCTATTTATTAACATGCTAGTGTATCATTTATTTTATTAAATTTTCACTTAAACCAGTATAATACATCATTTATCATCAGATAACCTGTTACACTGAATAATAAAGATAAAATAAAGTATGAATATTGCGTGTATTTAATTTCGCAATAAAAATTCTAGAAGTCACTTCAGCTGCCTAAAATGTCTGTTAAATCCTCCGTTGTCCTAAATTTCAATCCTAATCCTGCGCATATGTTACACATCGCGGCCCGTTTACATTGTGCTGGCTGCAGGACATTGTAGATTTATATATACGCGGTGCGGGTCCCAGAGGCGCAATGTAAACGTAGTGGGCGGTGGTCAGCCACGCATACTATCCGTATACACGGAGATTAAGATCTTATGACGTCACACGGGACGACCGGTGGCACGTTTCCCAAACTAAATTGGTGCGTAATCGTACCCCAGGTGATTCAATGCATAAATCCTTTGTGCAGCAAGCACCAGTTTAGTATTTCCTACACACAACTACAGAGAGAGAGAGAGAGAGATGAGAGAGTGGACCTAGCTTAGAGAGTCACCATGCCAAAACAATTATACCATTGTTTATGTATAGTGAGAGTTGGAGGTACTACCTTCCTTCCTTAACAACATCTCCAATTCAAGCAATTTAGATACGAATTTACTAGTGTTTCAATTTAGTTTCGGATCTGTTCAATTCCGCGAGGAAATCCGAACCAATAATGGTTTTTACACACTAACCACTGGTTATATTAGTGACTGTGGACCTGTATATTTTATACACGGTTGTAAATAGCAGATGGTGCAAAACATTGTATGCAAATAAATATTCATATGTACCACAATATGTGTGAGTGTTGCGATGTAGATTTTGCAAGAGAGTAAAACCTAGTAATTGATTCTCTTGTAGTAGAGTTTAATTTGTGAATATGTAATATAATGACATACAGTGTATCTACTAGTATCTGCTATAGAGTATTTCTATTAAATAACTCGTCGTGTTTGTACAAGTGTGCGTTTTGCTGAAAGTTCGTCAGACTGTGACGAAGCTAACGAGAGGCGACGGATGGTGTGCACGGAGCGTTTGGCGGATGTGGGTGTTGAACGAGACACAAAGTTTGCATATATGAAACAGACATTTCACAGCGCGCAAATATTGGCCGGTGGCGTAATGTTTTGAAAAACGAGCATTTAATTACAACGTATGGCGATTACAATTTGCGCTGAGTGACGTCCGCAAGCTATTAGGAGTGGGGCTGGAGGGGGGGGGAGGAAAAACGCATCAGAGATTATTTTTAAAATGTCGTCTAAACATTCGGCACACGTGCTTCGCGATACCATGCACACTACGTGCCTCCAAGGGGCGACGCCACACATCCAGGGCACTAGTAGTACTCCACTGCCAATAAGCTAGCCGTAAAACTCAGTGCAGTCGTGCACTGAAATTCAAATACAAAACCAATACATTTTGTACAACTTTGTTAATGAATGAGTATAGAGATTAATTTATAATACACACAGATATATATTGTACAAATAAAGTGCAAAAGAAGAAAAGTTTCAACTCGCTTGTATTTCATTCGACTGGTAAAAATTCAAATATATGCAACCATGAAATTGGGTCGAAAAATTCAAATAAAGCAATGAATAAAATTATAAAGGAATATAAGATAAAAATTCAATAAAAAATAACAGAATTGTTTTTAGAAATGTTGGATTTGGAAAGGTTTGTAAATAAATAAAGTCTTGGATATATAATAGAAAATATATTTCTGTAAGAAATGTCAATAATACCAGATATATCTCTGCATTTTACTAAGCTATATGTGTGTATATGTATGTACGTGTGTATACACTTACATTTACTAATACTGTATAGCAAGGAATGTACATGTACACACACATGTAGAAAGGCAAGTACCTATATACATTTAACAGAGCAGATGTCTGGAACTGCAGGGACCAAGTGACGAAGCTATTTCGACGACGAGTTGTCGTCAAAGTATACTCCCTACTGCTAACTATTTGACAGGGTATACAAGGGGTTAGCGGTGGTATGAGATGGGCGCAGGCTGGGGGGGGGTGTGTGAAGAACACTGAGCTGCCATCGATTGTCGAATTACTTTACGGATTTGAATCCACTTTACGGATTAAGCGCTCCACTCTAACAGGCGACATCGTCAAACATGTTAGGGTGAATTGCACCACCGGTTGTCTGTTGATGCCCCGTTCGTTCAGTTCGCGCGAATATATTCACCCGGTTTCCCACTTCCGGTTCCGGTTCACGTTTGATTTATAAGTGGCGCTGGGGTGGCTTAGGTTATCCGGTAAAAGTTTTCACCGAGACTTTTCTTATTCGGTGTAAATATTTTGGGTTCATCTATCTCTAGTCAAAATATCACCACCATCCGATAGTGAAAGTCATTGCTTGACCTGTCATAATCTGCAGTAATAATTGTTAACAAAATGAGCTATTCTTTTATGTTCCTTTACATTTTTGTGTCACCTACTCTGTGAAAAGTCGGGTAACTTCATTTCCGTTTAACATATTTTTCCACTTTCTGTAGGCTCTTCATTGTAAAGGTGTCTTTGTATCACTTTCACCATTATTTCTTTGTACTTTTGGACGGCCTTTTTACAATCTTTCCTTTCTTTCTTTTGTTATTGCTTTTGTATTACTACGTCCTTTAACTTTACTTGTATTCACATTCTTTTAAAGATTCATTTCTTCCTTCCATTTATAAAGTTAAATTTTACTTATATTTGGTTATACACATAAAGATTATATAATTCCCATAGCGAGGCCAATTTTCCTGAATATTTATTGGGGTATATGGCAGTAGGTTATTCGGAATACTTTTTATATAGACCTACTCGACTCTGACATAACTCATATTTATAGGTCAGAAGGTTATTAATATTTCCTAAAGATCGGCTGCTACATTTTATGGACGCTCTTAACACTTATATTGTTTTTATAATGTGTCCTATTTAGATAAAGAAGCGGATTCCATAGTGTTTTTTTGTTAATAATTTCTTATAATTATATCTCGTTTCTAATTTGTAGTTATCTTAATTCTAGTGCTACTAGTTTTTACGACTTTCTAATTCTTACGCAATGTAATATACACACCTATTCAGATTTCTATATCATTTTCAAGCAATAATATATTATCGTCAATATTACAAAAAAAATATCTTTATTTATTTGCTTTCGATAATAAATTTAATTTGCATATCGTTAAATTCGTAACAATTCTCAGAATTTCAGGCTATAAAATTTTAATAATTATTTTCCAAGACTGCCCAATTCGATAAAATTCTTATCTCGCCAATGTAATCACGGCAATAAACGTGTTCGAATGATATAGTTCGGGTGTTAATTCGAATTATGTATGTATTCGAATGTTTCGCCGGAAACCAAACACACATTTACATACAAACGTATAATCTTCAGCGTTTTAAAACGGTAAATATATGGCCAGCGATTAATCCTCTGTTTACATAAACAAATATAAAATTCGGTATTTCGAGCCGCGAAGATTTATTTCTACGGCAATAAAATGAATCAGAATATAGACGTGGATTTCACTACATTAATTTCAGAAATCATACAGCAAGAGAGAGATCGACGTTCTTTAATGTTTGTTTTACCGAATGAAAATTCCTTTAAAAACAGGATGTGCTTGCGCATTAAATCACAATGTTCCTATACGACGTAGTTTTTCTGCACAACTTTGGAAACATACATTCAAATTTTGTTTTCTCTTCCATTTCTTTTCAATGTGCCATCAATGCGACAGTTTCATCTTCGTCCTGCGTTTGAAGTCTGTTTTATTACGGCAATTTGGTTCATGCTGTGGCCATAGTGGCGCCACATTTGATTTTTACGTGAAGGAAATAAAACTTGCAAATCGTCTTATAGCCAGTTTTTGTTAGAATTATGAGTTATGGGTTGTTTTTTAGTTAGTTTTTGAAGATTTCTGCATTATGATTATGAGTTTTGGGCATGGAATTGAGTGCAGACGGGTATTCTGTGTACTCTGGCATAGGTTGATGTTCGCGACGGTTATAAATAAGTTTATTGAAGTTTATAATGCATGCTCCGTGTACTTAATTACTAGGACTCTATTTGGAGTAATTACTACAGACGTAAATGCGTTCATAACTAATGTTTGGCGAACGCAAATTATCGTGTCACCGCTCCAACTCCAATAAATAGTTAGTAGTTCGATTAAATAATTGTCCTGGAAACATTACACCATGTCTATCAGTAATTGCTTCACTATAAATGCAATAAATATTCTAATATCATCATCGGCAGTCAGTCAGTCAGTCAGTCAACATGACATTCTCCTT
>JAGJTL010000183.1:2627085-2711776 GCA_022063505.1 Calosoma granatense | reverse complement strand
CATCAGCGGAGCTTATCTAAATTGATCTAGTGAAATAGATATACAATTTACATTTGTATATACGTATTCAATTTCAGTTTTTAATTGCCTACATCAATTCTCAAAACCATCAAATATAAAAAAGTTAATGTATTCACAATAGAGAGATACGTATGTTATTATTTAAATGTGCATCACAGCCCACTAGACCATGCTGTGCACACACACACACACATGCACACACTTGACAATATATGCAGAGTTGTTCTTTTACAAGTAAAGCACAGGTTTATTACAGTGCGTTCGTAATAAAATGCACGCCGCGCTCTCTAACCGGCCCACTTCTAGATAATCATAATTTATAATTTCTTCTTAAACTTCGGGATACAGCCGTGTGTGTGTGTGTACATTCACATCCGGTACTGTCGCAACACACACACACACACATGTAAGTATAAAGGTGTATGTATGATGCATGCATACAGATGATAACACTTGTGCTAAACACGATGCGTTTTTGTCAATTCCAGACGCATAATACTGACACCGACGACTGCAATGTACTGTTGTGTTGTGTTGTTGTTGTTGTTGATGCTGCTGGCTTGTCTCTGTCTGGCTATCCCTGTCCCCTGGTATGTGATTGGTACTTGAATTAAATCGGTGTCAATCACACCAGCCGATATGAATGAATGTTTGTACGCGACTAGAATGGACTGTGTCCAGCCAGCTCCACTAAAGGAAAGTGGTTATGTGCAAAACTCCAATAGTTTTTTGTTTTGTTTTTTTTCCTATTATTTTGCATCATGACAGACAATTTCAGTTTTTGTTTGCTTTTTCAAGTGATTTTATGTCAATAGCCTGCATTACGTTCGGTATTGTAAATCTAGTTTTTATTTGTAGTCAGAATCGTGTTTAGGGAAATTGCAAATTCGAATCGAATTCATTATTCTCTTTTTTATCGTACGCCGTAAAATGTGACCGTCGCATTCATACAATGTAAATAAAGTAATGTCGTATTTACAGAGAGCTATGTAGTGAAATTAGATCATTTTGTCATTTAAATTATTTGTAAACGAGTGTTTAGTTTTTGTACAAAATTTCGTTTTACCGTTGTGTTTGTCTAGTAATTGATTTATAAATAATATCGAGTTATACTGCTATTTACGTTAGCTTTATTTCGTATTACTAAATAATTGGCCTTGGTAATATGAACATAGTTGTTCTGATGTTATGTATTCCGTGGCGGCTGTGTGTGTATTTGCGTAGAGACATGCATAGACTGGATATTACTGGCAGGAAGTGAGACAGTGTGCAGAGACAAGTATAAGCATGCATGCAAGATACACTTACTCCCCGCTTACCGAAGTCACACACGAGCCGACATACTGGCAGATGAGCTGCACGTCCAAATCTAAAAGCATTTTAAAGTAGCCTAAACACTTTTAAAAGATATTTTCAAGTGTCCCAAGCCAATTACTAACACATGGACGGACGAGGTGGAGTAGGCGGGGGGTGGGGTTTGTTTTAAGGTTTATAGCCGAGTAAAAGCATTCAACCCAGATAACTTTGTTTTAGTTTTTTCTTCTTCTCTCCTACACTGGGCGAATGGAAGGGGTGGTTTTCCGGTGGCTGAATAGCTTAGGATAAGTGGGTAGTAAGCCACAAGGGTGTATATACAATAGCAAGCAGTATTGTAACATACCATAGAGATATTACTTAGGACCACGGCTCTAAAACCAATTTAATATCCAATAAAGCAAAAAGGGGCGGCTGCATGCAATTGGAAGTGATTTAAAAACCTGCCTTCATTTAAAGAGATAACTTCACTAGATAGCGCTACTAGTCTAATTACTATTTTAAAGAGACTGATAAAAGCCATTTGAAATTCACAATAGTTAATTGAATGAAATGAATATGAATGAAACTGTATCCCGCATGGAATATTATTATTATTAGTTTTTAGAAAAATACATAAAAACAAACAAGACAAATTCTTTATGTAGTTAAGTAAGTAAATATGTATAATTGCGCACGTGTGTGTACATGTGTGTGTAGATGTGAATATTGTTTAGAGACCACAGAACTAGGCTAATGCGTCACCTACACCATGTTCTACAACGGTTAGTTGTCTAAGATTGTCTCTAAGGTAGCATGAATGTGGTAATATCACTTATCATAATTTGCAAGTGGGTTCAAGTACACATTAACATCACCTACCAACACACCATACCGCACAACAACATTACCTATATCACAAGTGCTGTGTGTGTGAGTATAGAATAATTTCAGTAAATAAAAGCACTAAAAGTCAACGGACATGCATGACAACAACACAATACAGTTTTTATGAATGGTAACCGTGCATAATTTTGGTGAATGCATTGCGGGTACCGCAAGAAAGAACAATGTAATCCTTTTCTCCGTTGCAGACGGCGATGATATTAAAATTGATTTTGTGTGGAGAGGAACAATGCCGCATCATAATTCTCCCGTTTATAGACAATAAAAATAGATGTTTTCAGCAAATTTCATGCAAAACCATTTATTTTAATCGGTCATAAAACTACATGCACATTATACACGAATAATGATAATTCATACAGATATTATTATATACATTCATTATTCTCAAACACGTATTCATAAATCATAAAATACTAATATCAGCTAGTTAAATAATAATCACTATAATATAGGAGAAAAACAAGAACATAAACACGTATTCACTTGTAACGAGATATAGTCGAAACTAATCCCAAAATCCTGCTGGAGCCATAATTTCAAACCGCAATGGTAGTTTTTCCTCAATGTCAAAATTTTATCAAAATTTTTAACATACTTGCAACAAAATTATACAACACACCCCTGGTTCTAACTGCCAAATAGATGAAAAACATACACAGATACCGAGTATCTTGAAATGGGGGAGGTTTTAAAACATTGCAGTTAAAATACGCATGCATCAGTGGTTCGTTGTTGAAGGTAATTAGTTAAAATGCTGTCAAATTCAGTTAAAAGCCGCTGTAGATTGTGATGCGCGGTGTCGGACCACGTGTCGAATTCCAAGTTTCAAGTGGCGAGGTTCTGCACAGTGTCACTTCCTGCGCAGCCATGCACAGTTGAATCTACAGAGGCTCGCTTGTTCCGTCAAATGTTATCAACTGCCGGTCGGGTCTGGTGTATGAGTGCTTGCTCCAGCTCCGAGCCGTGCCAGCTAAATTATGACAGGAAGTACTAATTTTGATTTTAGATGCTGTTAAAATGTAACATTTCGTGTTTGTGAGCGGGCGCAGGTGCTCCGGCTACAGATAATTTCGTGTGCTCTGCTAGTTTATGTTTATAAGATGTTTTATTCAACAGAAATTCACCGATAACTCATGCCGTTTTAAAATTACCAAAGTATACATGTTTGACAAGCATATGGGACAGCGGAGAGAAATATGTTGTACTATATGAGAGGTTTATTATTTTATTTCTGGTAAATACAGAACATTTCAACGAACCAGTACATATGGATGCCAGTTAGAACTTGCACTGACATTTATATTTACCAAATGCATTATTGATTTCGTTCGTATATATAATATTGTGTATTTCGAGTGCTCTTTTATGCGACCCTAATTCAATATTTTCCCAATGGAAATATAAAGATCTTTTGAAAAACTAATAAGATTGAACAGCACTTGAACGTACCACTGTATCTAACCTACATCGACCCTTCTATCTGATTTTTTAGTTGGGAAAATATCTTGATCTAATTTCAAATCTATTCTTCATTGTGTACAGTGTAGTTTGTTGTAAAGGTATGTGTACAAAACCCTAAAGTTTAGATGAAGGCCGGTGTCAGAATACACACAGCTGTTTCTTAAATGTTTGGCTTTATACACCAATATTTGGGTTCCAAGCTTGAATAGAGATTTCCATTAAAATGTTCATTATAATCTTTCGTTATGAAAAAACCTCTTTATTTTGATATTTACTAATGAATTACCCACAAAAGTGAGATCAATTTCTATAGTCACCTGATCTTCTCTCATTGTATTGTTCTTCCATTTTCTTTTTTATATCAAGTTCGTATAATTATAAATAATTTTTATGCTTACTTTACATTTGACGTCAGCCGTACATTATCTCGAGATATTTCGTTTTCGAGTTAATAGATTTCTTTTGTATGCTTTTGTTGGACCTGCAGATTAAATTTCAGAAGAACCTTTTAAGATATTCTCGTGTTACAGTGGTCACAATGCGGAGAGACAAACACTGACGGACTGCTGTACTGACAGATGTAAATAGAAACAGGGGCGTCCTCCTTCATGAGACATGTGGCGCCAAACATTCACATGTTTTCATCATAAAAACACCTTTCATATACACTGGATAGTATAAGGGAAAATCACACGCACACTCAAGGCTCAACTCTAGCTTGAAGCGTTACGAATGAGAATAATTGTAGTTATGAATACATTCAATGTAATAAATTGCATTAAGGCTAACATCTTGTTGAATCAATTATGTTGAAAAAGACTACAGAAGCTGTTATAATTAATTTTGATGACATATTTCCTACTTAGATGATTCAGAATTGTCCTTCAACGGTAAACTTTATGTTTACAAGTTACACAGTTTTAGAAATGTTCTGTAATAATATTGAGAGTCAATATGAAACATATACCTATTAACTAATGTACATATTGTATTGATATTGATTAACAAAACGGTTATTATATTATTTGCTACAGTTATTAATTTTCTCAGAATAAAATATTATTTCAACAAAGCAAACTTTGTATTGGACAGTATCAATTAATGAAAACAAAATATAATTATGGATTTGGTTTTAGAAGCTAGCAGTATCTATGTTGTATGTATACAGAGTGTAGTGAATAAATAATATCGTGCTAACTAGTTCATCCCGTGTATCCGCTTAGGTACTTGTTATTATCTCGTTCTTTTATATTTCCATTGCCGTGGCCGCCTGTTTTATTCAAGCTGACGTTCGCGGCGTATAATTTGACTCTTCTGTGAAATTACAAGTCGGACAACTGACACAAATGCGAAGCTTTCGTAAAGAAATTGCAGTTTCCGTTCCTCAAACAACTTACTCATAATTTCAGTATTACTAATTCACTATATGTACGAACCACACAGAAATCGATACACCCATTGTCTGACTATTGTTATGAAGAAAATAAAATACATACCTAATATATGTAGATAGCTAGAGTTTCGTGCTTACAATGAGTACATGGATTTCATTTCATTTTAGCAATTATTTTACATAAACAAATACAGATTATCTATTCTATAACTGGTGATTGTAGATGCAATGCAATCTGTTTACTGTAGTATTCATGCTATGATAAAATTTAAGGAAATTTTAGAACATTTTGTCGTTAAAATGGTTCGCGTTCATCGAAGCGTCAAATACGCGTGAAATATCTTGATGAATTTTTAACGACGCGGGTAGAAAATGTTTTATTCAGGGACTCCGTGATAGTGTAACAGGACCTCTTAGGCCTATAAACCGTTTTATGATTAGATAGCTTTGCCAATAGCATTTTTATTATACGTAATAAAGTTATTAGGGTTAGGCCATGTGCGTTAAAAATGTTGTTATTGTTTAGAGCAAATTTGCAGGATTACGTTTGTGTTTACAAAGTTACGAAACGGAACGGATTAAATATAAATTCGGCTATTGCAAGAAATCTCATTGAACTGGTTTTCTGAAAGCATATGGTCTATGTTATATTGATCGTAAATCGGACCAGATTCATTTTAAAATAGACGGGAGTACTCGGAATGAATCCTGAATTGATTTCTTCATATAATTGATACACTCTTCTTGGAAATGAGCTAATATTTTTATACGATTATGAATAGTTTACAATATTACAGAAATGAAAGACAGTCAAAATACTCTGTCATAATAAAACAATAATTACGCGTTAAATCTGATTGAATATCGTAATGAGTGACTTGATAAGTTATCTGTTGTTTTACAATATTCATTGTGTCGTGTCGGTAGCCGTGTGTCCGATGTAACTTAGACACGAACCACAGAGCGCCGTCCGTTTCAACAAATTGAATCAAACATAAATGAGTTGGGAATCTTTGCGTGATTAAACTGTACGTGCCATGAAATATTCAGTGCTCCTTCACTGTACTCTTACACCAGTCACGGAAGCTCCTCTGTACAACTTTCGGATGGATGAAAATTTTCACCGATATTATACTTGTCTTGAATTATTAACAACCACACGAACAAATGCCAAGTATTTTATTTAATAGTTTGTTGGAAATAAGAAGAGAATACGATACACATGCATAGGTAGGGCTACAGGTTACAACTTGTATGTAATATCTAATAGCAATACTAGTGTCAGTTTGTGTATTTACTATATGATGTTGTGGTGTATGATATAGGTTAGGTTAGCTCTGTCTGTCTGTCTGTACGTCCGTCCGTCCGTTCGTCTGTCACTGAATTAGTAATGCGGGGAAACTGGCGCATCTGGCTACTACGCCACACGCTACGCCTTGTTGGTTCGCTGGCATAAGATACACGGCCGGACTTACGGAAATTTCGCAACTTTACAATAAATATCTAAACTGAACTTGTATCATAATTAAGAATTGAAACAGTCTAAAGTTTTTATTGTGAAATATTTATTTTGTGCATCCCACAATTACTTTATTTTCCAATAATAAAGAGAATTATAGGGGAGCGACAATGTTCAATTAAATTTGAAAACCAACACAACATAAATTCGGTGTAATTGAATGGCAGTGTACAACAGAGGACCAGTGTGGTGAATGTGTTTATGTTACATATCAATATCACTCGGTCGGGGGGAGTATTTATGACATGCATCATGAATTCTGTGTGAATGCGGTCCTGATGTTGGCAGCCGTGCCGGGATGGCACGGACACTAACCTATCATTTGTGCATTAAACATGATTACCTGTATAACTGTCCGACACAATGGAGGGACGCCGCTTAACACTGGATATTGATAACGGTGACGCCGACGCTCCGATAATTGTGCCATTGAAGTGGTTGGCGCCGTGTCCGTGCGTCCGCGCGCACGTTCCGGCCTTCCGGTGTCCGGTGCACACGCGTGCATCTCTCCTCATCGCCCTTTCCCGCTCTCCTCTCTCCTCAGTTGTTCTATTCTATCCTACACCACTCTACTGTACCATCCGTCGCTCATATTTTATGCATCGGTACACGTGTACTAACGTCGCATGCACGCACTGCACTACGTACGTTGCGTTACATAGATGCGTATACGTAGATACGTATATGTACGTGATTAATAAGTCAGAATCGTATTATACGATCAAATAGAGTGTGATTTTTTTCTTCTTTTTCCGTCAGTCAGCAGACTGTCTGTTTGTTGTCTGCTTGCTGGCTGCTGCAGGTCTGACCGTATATATATATATATCATTGGTTCTGTGGGAAAACAGACCGCTGGTAGGATAGTGTACGGAGAAAGGGTTGAACCCAAGACATGGGCGGAGTTACGGATGGAGTTGACAGGGTTGTTTATCTGACTTAGCAAGTTTGCAAGTTGTAATTCCCAGTACCGCCTATTCTTTTTGCTAAATTCTTAATGTAAATACATCCGTATAGTTTACAGTCGGAACAATACAATTATACATTAATTATGTAATAGCTACCATACTTACTACTTTTATTAGATATAACAAGAAGAAATCATAATTACCATGTTCATTATATTCTACAAACATGATATGTAATTGCATGTATTTTACTACAAAAGTTTATTTAGCTAACTGTGTGTGTGTGTGCGTGTACTGTGAATATATAATATCGCAAAACTTCTTTTATTCATATCGTCTTCGTCTTGGATGATTAGATTGTCTGTTAATTCAATTAGGTACCATAAATTCTTGCGTGTCTGATTATAGATTTAAATTGCTTTCGGAGCAACCCTATCATTTCATTGTGCGTGTGTATACTTTCCAAACCATTAGCACGATGGAAGAACAAAGCAAAAAAAACAGATTTTTTTTGGGTTAAGAGCTTCGATGAAATTATAATGAATTAAATAATTTTGATGAAGAATGCGTTATTTGACAAGGAAGAAAATGTAACATGAAATCTTAATATCATGGAATAGATTTTGAATTTGTACAATATAGATAATGTATGAAAAGTATATGAAATTTTTTTGGATAACAGTATGTGAGTATAATTATATTCCTGACTTGCCTGTGAACAACTAATATGCCGAATTGTGGTTTTCTAAATAAATTTCAAACATATTAAAGCTTATAATTCGATCACGTTGATTTATAATTTCAGCCGATTAAAACCAATATTACAAATGCGACAAATCAAACGTCGACAATGCAAATAACAAAACCAAAATCGAAAATACTGAATTATTATTTCACATTTGGCAAGTATTTACACTAGAATTTGAACACACACAGTTCCCCAGTCTGTAAATGCAAAATTACAAATTAAACCCGTTATACCTATATATTTTCTCCGTCAGTCTGTAATTCTGCGTACAGGTTTTATTAAATTTAAAATAAATTGGATTATGTGCAATGGCAGTTACCTACTTAGAGATATCTCTTTAGAAGCCCTTGTGAATTAGGTTACTGGTCTCAATTGTACAGAGGGTTGTTCTCGTTCTTTCTACAAGGAGAGACACGTGTAACTCTCCAACTATATACTACATTTAAAAACAAACAGCACAAATTTAATTAAGCTTGACAAAAGGTAACACGGCAGTATTGCAGCCATGCCCGCATCTGCGTCCTCTGTGACTGTGATTAAACTATGTTAGTTTTATGTTCTGCTAATTTCAACATAATCAAGAAATTCTACTTGAAATAATCACACCGTTACTCGCATTCCTACGTTGGTGTTCCAAGGATTAGTGCATCAATTAGTAGCAAAAAACGTTACTATTTTTGACTAATGACATACCATATGTGTGCTTTTACTGCGCACAAACATTTCCGGCGTTACACTAGTTCTTAATTGGCGTAACATTTGAAATATGTATATTTTAATTTGTGCATAGGTCTGTTGCCATAGTGACAGGCAAAAAACTAGACCCTATTGTTGTAATATAAATATTTAACACTTGTTTGTACAAGTATAAAATTTTACCATTTTTTTTTCTTCCCCTGGCTGATGGGGTTTGTCACTTCATAGTATATAAAACTAAATATTTTCAAAGCATAAAATTAAAATTTTACTGTGAACAAAAAAATACCGCTTCCATTAAAATATCCCTTAAATTGTAAGGTACCCTTTTTATATTTCCGGCGTTAGAGATGTATGTAACAGTAAAAAAATAAAATGGCCATAAAACAAAGCAACTGATGCATTTCTTGTTACGCTACTTATTAACAACATGTTTCCCATGTTATACATTTTATTCAGTACATGTGTTCTCTTATCCATAAATAATCATTAACTTTATTTAATAATTCCATATATCTCTTTTATTTGTATATATTATGTTACCGAAAGAATGTAGAGTGTATTTTCCAATTTCAAAAGACTGCAAACAAAACATTGCAACAGTTTAAAATAGCGCTCTCGTGAATTAGAGCCAAACACAAAACACAACAACAAAAAAAGGAAAGAACATCTTGCGCATCTTATAATAGACAGTTGTACATGAAGAAAAGATATTCGTGCTTGTAGTGCGCCCTCTCATTCTTGTGATAACGGGGTGTTGTACCCTCTACCAACACTGGTTTCAGCGTTTGCGACTATAAGCATGGGGGGCGCATGATGGTCTCTGCCAGTTTAGACTTGTACGCGAGCGCTGAGTACCGGGTCAGTCAGTGTTCGTCCGACCGCTGTACAGAGCGGATGTGTTACTGTCGTACACTCCTAGCGTCTAACTCGTACGTAACGTACACATATACGTGAACTTTATCAATAATACTCGCAAGTTTGAAACATATTACAAGTGAATATATAGTTTATAACAGTGTTGTACACTCATATAACTGGATTCTTTCATATATGAAATGTGACATTCCACTGTTTGTTTTGCAAAGTGATTGTTTTTGTTTTGTTTTTTCATCAACACCAATCATCATCATCATCAGTCGCAACAATTGACAGTTTATATTAGCAAACAATCGGAGGAATAATCTGTATATATTTTAACAAGGTAATTGTTGCACTTTTTCAATTTGTAATTTCCTTCTTTTATGGTCCGTGAACAATTAAGGTCTAATTGAAATTTAATTGAATTAAAAGTAATAATGAATTTCACGTCTGGAAATTGGCGTGGCCATGCTTGACCGAACGGAAAGTACGATTTCGTGATGTGATTGTTTTGCCAGTGCACTAGATTAGAAGATGACATCTTAGTCGCTCTCGGGTCGACTCCCGGCGACGGAGGATTCTCACAGAGAGGGCAATAAACATTTGTTTCCAAATTGAATTCCGCGTGTAACGCTTATTCCATTTATTCCCCGTTTCAGGACGATATTCGCCGTTTTTAAGGACATGAATTGTTTAGTGTGTGTGTCCCTAAGTTGGGAGCTTTTGTCGCAGATGTTCTGTTTTATTTTTCTTAGCCCACCTCCTCCCTTCTTCTTTCTGTCTCAGTGTGTGTGTGTGTGTGTACTGGGTATACTTATACTTCAGTTCTTACAAATTCTTTCACTCGCGCTAGTTTTAATAAGTGGGAGAAATTTAATTTCCTGTTTACCAGAAAATAGTTGTAAACACTTCTATATAACACTGTACAGGCGTGTAAAACTTTTTTCGTACTTAGATTAAATTTCGAGATTGTTTTCCTGTTTATGCAGGACATTTTCTCGCACCTTATTAAGCACGTTGTCGAGATAAATCTTCACCGTTTTTCGTCACATGCTGAAATTTTGACGTGTCTTTCACTTTATGAGTTCCATATATCGTCTCGCGCTAACTTATTCCATCATCTAGGCCATTTTTTCTCCTTATTTATAACGTTACTTAATAATATCAAATAACTTAGTGATTTACTAACTTCATTAAAAAACTTATCCAAATTATTATTATCAAAATTATATTATACAAATTTGTAATCTATGTGTATAAATAATTTGCTAATTAAACTGGATGCTACGTGTTTATTTATTTGCACTGCAATTTCCGATCCAAAATATTTCCTGAGAATATATCAAGTAAAATAGTCATTATTGATTGTAGCTATTTCTGCATTTATTTCTTAGATATAGTATGAAAAATTGCTATTTTCATGATACATTACATAATTAATGTTAGTAGTCATTCTACAAATATATAGAATTTATTCTGACTTGTTAAACAAGTTTTTTTCTTTAAATAGTGGAATAAAAAAAACCGTGAAAAAATACCTACTAAATTTGTCCACATTTTCTTGTCATGAAAGTATAATTTTTATTTCATTTATCAAACCACGCATGGCTATGCTTGATAAATAAAATACTTGTAAACTGTCACAAATGACGGATGAACAAAAATTTCGGCGTTTTTATAGGATTGTAGATTTTTTTTCTCTCTGTGCTACTACTCGAGAGATTTTTTCCCATGAACAAATATTTAGAATAACAGTTGCCCATATAGTCGGTTAGCTACCTGGTCCCTTGACTTTGTGTATAGGAAACACCCTGTCCCGTTGGGCAAGAAATGTTCGAACATGGTTCTCCACTTACGTACAAGAATTTATGGGTCAAACCAGTCGGTGCAAGCTAATTTTCACTGTCAATTTATTTTAAATACTGCAACATTCAAAACTGTACTGTACGTCTTGCCAGCTGTGTTATCTTGAACGTACGTCGCTGTATTTCTGTAAAATATTCTGGCAATGAAAATGGACATTATCGTTTCAGACGCTGCAGGAATGCCAAATTCATTTTAAGGCTTTAAAATACTTATCTGTGTAATTAAAATCACAATGGTCGTTTTTGTACTCTTGTGTTTATCTGTCGGGAAATATTCGGTTATAGTCAGTAAAATTAATCTTTATGTAATCTGATTTCATTTCTTGCTAAAGTATTTTGAATGTTTTCTGGATATCCTTAAAATGTATTTAAATGCGTATTACATGTATTTTATTATTTTCGTGGTAGTAGAGTTTTAAATTATTACAGTGTTTTAAAATGCATGTAGTGTTATATATTCATTGGGCATTCATTGAATACTAGGAATTTCACTTTTATTTAAAACGATATTCGACGCTAGACCTGAGAATTCCCACACTTGTCTCTTCCGCCTCATGTATGCCAAACTGGCGTGTGAATAGCATATGTTCCAACAGATTTTTTATATTTATATAACATTTCAAATTCACCACATATCCATTCATGCGTCCATATAAATTGGAATTATTTCAAAATTTAATAAATATTATTAATAGTATAGATTAAAATTTAATCATTTGCAGCATTGGTTAATATATGAGTCAATCTGTCTGTATCTGTATGTATGTATGTATGTATGTTAGTATGGCATAATGTCGCACGTGTCGACATTGCAGACAGACAATGGACAAATAATTAAGACACTTACATAACCGTACTTGTTGTGTATGGTGCACGGAGAGTTACCTGCAAACGAACAAAACCAACTGACAACCCGATCACAACCGCTCTGTAACCGAGTGATGCTTGTGCTTCGGTTTGTTTACAACGATTTGACCGGAGTTCAACACTCCCATCGCGGTCGCCTATGCTATGACATTCACGACGTCACAATTTGCATAAAGTGTACTATCGGCGTCGGGTCTGCCCTTCACCATCTCCCTTACCCTTCTATCCTAGCACGCCCATACTCTTACTTTCTCAGGAAACTCTACAATATTATGTAGAAATATTCCTACATGCATAAAAGATATTTTGTCATTTGTCCACACTAACATCCTATGATGGAATATTGTTTTTTTTTTTTGGGAAAATGAGACTTGTTTTTCTTCTATCCACAGTTTATGTTTTTACAATGAAATTGATTATGTGACCGCAGAGAATTTGTGATAATTGAAAGAATTTACTAATAGATTTTAGAGGAGTGCTGTGATGATTAGTGAGGAGGTGTTAATAGTGTGGGAATATGAGTTAATGGACAGAGGCGTATTAAGTTACGGACTTGGGGAAAAAAACGTCCTATTTTCAGTACCACCAACGACACAATTGATACACGTACAAGCATTAATTGAAATGAACAATTGCTAATTCAATAAATTATCTTGTTAAAGACTTGTGAAAAGAGTCGTGTCACATTTAACCGTTTCTAACTTAATATTATTTGAATTTGCTCTATGTAAATTTCACGGACAATTGTGTTTGGGAATATTGAAGAAATGACGAATCAGTAAATATGTGTTTATGCAACTAATTTGAGAATGTATAATTAAAATCACATTAGTAGAGATAGTAACATAGTCAACAACTGTTCAGCTGGCTGCATGAGTGTATGTGAAACGTTTAAACATCGTTTTAATTGTATTATTAATTATCACCACTTGTTAGATTAGAAAAACAACAAGAAACTTAAGACCATTAATTGTTAATTAAAAATAATTGTGTGTACAAGAAGTGTTAGACAGTGTCGCGTCTCACCAGTGCCTTAATTACACGGCGTTACGTTTGATTCATTGTGAGAACGTTCGCACTGTCTCTTTATTATATTGCATCTTCTAAATTGCATCCGAACGACGCGACCATCACCATCGCCAGCAACAATACTGCGCACTGATGTTGATATTGCGTACACTGTGCTATATGCTTCTATCCCAGCCATTTCTCTGCTGATACACATAACGTATGTGCACGACACAGCATACTGCATCTTTTTGTAAATGTAATACAAGCTGCCATTGTCTTTTTATTTATCGTTTCTATATTTTTTATCATTTTAATGAAAAAATATGACGCTACATTACGAACTCTGTGACCTATATATACTTGTTGTTTTTTTTTTATTTTTACTTAAACATTCAGTTTAGTTTTTGAAATGAGTCTTTGTATATGTGCATGCATAGTATGAATGCGGATAGTATCAGAAGAATTATATCTGAAATTGACACCAGACTTTTTTTAACGATAACATTCCGATTGTAAATGGTATTTTTTGCATGTCAAACTGTCGCAAATACCTCATTAAAAATTAAACAATGGAACATGTAAAAAATTCCAGTCAAACGTTACGAAAGGCGAAGGACCCTCCAATTGTCTTCGGTAGAAGATAAACAAAATAAGGTTCTCCCCAGTTGGGTAGTGTCTGTTGCAGCTACTAGCTATTGCATAGGGGAATGGACAGACAAGCAGACGTGTCTCGTTAATCGGCCACAAGATGTCAGTGTTCGTCGAGCACTAATTTCTTTGTAATTAAAAAACAGAACGGCGACTACTGCTGTGTAGAGGGGAAGCCGGTGCTTGTCCTCTGAGATGCCATTGTGTGTGTGTGTGTCGCTGATTTCAATTGATAGTGAATTTCCTTTAAGAATCCTTTGACCGGACAAGCAGCCAATAGGAACGGGCGTATATCTTTGTCAATGGTTGCACCCCCCTCGATGCGAAACAATGCAATGACGTCTTAATTTATCACCCAGTAGGAACATTTCCTTCCTTCGTCTTTCCAAACGTGTGATGGCCAGCAGTAGTCAATCCATGGCTGCACTTTCTATTGGCGAGAATCCCCCTTCACGACACTTGACCAAAATACATACACTTCCGTCATTCGGAAATTTATTGACGAATTCAGTTATCTTGATCTTGTACATCTCATCTGACTTGTTCCCTGGAGATATGTTGAGAGCCAGTTAGTTATATACGTATATATTGTCATACTATATCAATTTGTTGCCTAATGCCTGGTACGCATATGCATATTTTTGTGGGCATTCCAATGTAGGTACTGAATAGACACCATTTGCGTAGGGATGCGTATATATTTGCATATGTATATATTATACCGTTGGAATATAAATCAGACATTTGAGAGTAAAATGCGTTGTGACATTTCTACATATTTCTACACATATGTATTTTTATATATGTATATGTATACTTTACATTGCGCAAATAAATACATGTTTCATTATACAGACAACTGTATTTTAAATATATCCATATTTCACTTAGAATTTAAACATGTACAGCATAATAATTTAAATTATACATTTCTGAATAATCATTTTCCTGCATCTTGTACCTTGTAATATGTGCTAATGTAAAATCATATGAGGAAACTATTTTCTGCATTAATGTAATGTTAAAAAGTTTCACAAGCACTGAAATAATCCACGATCGAAGTCACCGCCTGCTCAGATCCAATCCGCGTTGCACACACACGCACACACTTCACACGGATCTTATTTTCAGAGAGAGAGTCTTTCAATAAAAGGGAAAAAAATCGTAAGGGACGTTTTGTTCTCGACCGACATCCGTAGAACTGGCGTTGAGTTCCGCCCGCAACCCACTGTGCGTCGGTTCTATTCCGTTGACGCCAGACGCGTCTCGACGCTGATTGTTGGGTGTGATTGTACCATTGGCGTTTATGTTTCGAATATTTCGCTTGTTAGAGAATTTCTTAACGGAAATACTACAACTGATGAAGCTACTCTGTGCTCTGAAAAGCCGACGGGAAATGTAGGCCAATTGATGATGATACACACAGCTGTCTACGTACGTTACGAGCTTCTCTTCTGAATTAAAGAAGAAAAAAATACCGTAAGATATATATTCTGTTTTTTCTTCTTCGTCATCCTTAAGGGTTTTTCGTCAAAGTATTGTACGTGCTATGGTAGAGTCGATTTAATTAGTTTGAAGGCAATGTGAAGCTCAGGAATTAACATTAACAAAACGGTTTTTAGTTCAGTTCAGATCTGTTATTTCAAATGTCATTTACTCCAAGTAAATCTCTTGTCTCATATATTGCTTATGTCTGCTGCTACTTGTTTTCTTTTGTGAACTTGACAAGGAAAGCATCTTATCAGAATGACAAATTCCACACATTTGAATCATTTTCCTTTTTGTTGTAAAAAGCGCCGGCTATGACACGTCGTTTAGGGGATGTATATATTACTTGGAAGATTCCCTTTTTTTAAAAAAAGGATACGATGGCAACAGTACAGTGCAAGTTCTCGGGCAGACAAACCTTCCGATGTAACATGTTCGTTCTGCAGGTTATATATGATGCAAACGAGTCATATATACGGAATGTTTTCTACACAATGGCCCACAATACGTGACAGATTTTCCGGCCAATTCTGCGTTTTTTTCGCCTGTCGTTTCCATTGTACGAGAAACGGGTTGATATTTATTTTAAAATATTCTTGCTGCCGCGTACAATGAATAGGCGCCTGGCGGTGCAACGAACACGTTGTGTGAACGTAGCCACGTTTATATATCGTGAAAAATGATTCATGCATTGTCGCTTTCACCATAGTACACCTATATATTTTAGGGGATGTTACTGTGTAACATTTTTAAGGTATCACCCTGTACACTGTGTTGTTAGTGGAATAATATTCTCTTCTAGAATAGGGACACGTTATTAAATACATAACATACTATTATAGCTGATTAAATAAATTGCTTTTTAATGGCAATCTTTCACGCATTCATTTTTAGATAAAAATGATTGAAAAGCATCCGTGATTTACTGTTTGACCGTGTAATATTTTCTTCTAACGCTGAGTGATTTCCGGTGTGCAAAGAGAAGAAAGAAGGCCGTAACAGATGTTGCAGTAATTAAAGAAATTTACAGCCTTTATTCAATATATAAATCTTCCTGTGACCAGGTGAAGTTGCCCATACAGAAAGGTAATTTTTCAACTGTGCGTTAATTTCGAAACCGTACAATTAAGACCAATGGGCCCTACCGGAAACTGTTGCGTATCAAATTAAATGAAATTTAACATCTACCGCATTCAGGTGAACTAGAGACCCAGTGTGTTTATATGGTTTCTTGGTGAATTCCAACAATCAACTCTGGCAGATTTATGGTGAAAACTGCGTAGGTATATACAGAGGAAATATTGTCACAATAGTATTCAATATTGTACAGGCTTTAATGAATTTAATTCTACAGTACTACAGCTTGCCCTTCCAAAAATACTTGAAATTAGCTTAAACTTGTTTAATGTCAGTGAATTATTATCGAAACTGTGTAACACTGTTAGTTGTATGGCCAGTGAATATGTCGATTAATTTAATGGTACCTATTCTTGGAAGTTTAGTATCAAATAATGTAAATTTCTTAGAAGAAACTGTCATAAAATAATAATGTTACGTTAAAAGGGTTAAGGGATCTAATGTTTGTTGGTATATATGTGTGTCTGTGGCTTTTTTCTATTCTCAGTCGGTAGATACTAATAAAATAATCATTTCTCAGTATACAAGCTATTTTATGTTTTTATGATGCGTTTCCTTTACATTACCGTTATTTGACCGATTTCACAAATGCTTTTATCCCAGATACATAAGTTACATGAAATGTTAGCTATATAGAAATTTGTAAATAAATTTTTTTAATCAAAAATAAATTAAACCATTCTGATTCGGCATCATCGTTACTGAATGATGTGTGTGTGTGCTGTACCTGTGACGTGCGTGTTCCACTTATTTTTGTATTTATTTTTTGATCATGTTATTACTAAAAAAAAGTTTAAGCACGAAATCTGATAATTAAGCTTCTCCGGTAGCGTTTGTTTCTAATCAAATCCATCCGCTTGAATGCATTTATAAAACACCTTCACACATTCATCATCTCTTAAAATCTAATCTTGATCTATTTCCTGTCACGAGTCCAGATATATTATTAATCGGCAACCTGTATAATCGTTACATTTTTATTTTGTGAATACCGATTCTATAAATAATATTTCATTAGATCACGTGATATATAATTCATCTATTCAGTCAATGTTTGGAGAATAAATTTTATTTTTCAGTTACATAAATCCACGGGAAGTTTGCTGGAAAGTTCTTTTATTCGTGCAATGCTCTTTTCTGTGATTAATATTTATAGTATGTTCAGGAAATGCACCCATTTTATCATAGAACAAATGGAACGAAAGAACAAGACAAATGACATCGTTGTATTTTCTTTTTATTTTGTTACAAATTCTCCACTTCATGGCAAAATTATTTATGGCTTTCAATATTTTGTTTCTCCCCTTGTAGTAGCTAAGATTATTGCATTTACTATCCGCGCCCTGCTTTGTACTCTGTATACATATCTCCATGTCTTTTCATTCCTGTACACCCTGTCCGCTGGTAACAAATATCTTTTAATGTAATTGGAATAATATTTGCAACGAGTCAGTCAGTTTCCTTTGATATATGCGATGTATCTTTTACAGTCTATTCTGAATCTGATTTATTAATTTATCCGAGACGTTTGTAAATTTTATCTTAAAATTGAATCTTGTACTAAAGTGTAGTATGTATGAAAATCTATGAAAGTGTTGTTTTAAATTGACAATGAATTCAGTGAAACATCAATGTTCATCCTTGTCTGTATAGATAGTTTAAAAATGCTACCTAACAAAATTCAGATATTTCCCTATCACAGCCAGTCCTTGATAAACTAAGCAAATACGTCTCTGAACAGCTGAGCATGGAACCGTTACTGGAAATAAATCAAAACGTCAAGATACGCTGGCGGAATCGAATTTCGAGTTTGACTTTCATGTGATATCAGTCGTGAACGACGGCTGTACCACGCTTATATATACATACGTACATATACATACGTGCGTATATTCTAGTCTCTGATGTTGTGGATGCTGATGCTCGATGCGTGTTTAGCCATTGGATAATTTACACTGCAAGACTGTACCATTAACAGCTTCATCTATTTTGCATGCCAACATCCGACGTAATCCAAGTAAACTATGAACTTCGATAAGTGTGTATCGGATTGTAATTAAAATTTCAACTAAACCCGTCATCAGTGTACACTGTACGTACGGATGTGAGTTTGTTTTGCGCACGCGCATATACTCGGTAGTTAGTAAATTGAGCTAATCTGTGCAGAAGTACACAAGGTACACATGTTTCGAAACTGGATAGGTAATGAGGTTTTCGTGATATCGAGTGTTTTGGTAATAATTTGGTTCTGGTAATTTAACGTCGCAGGTTGGCAGCAATGCGCTATACGTCTACTAGTCTAGTATGTATCATGCGGGTTTCTTCTCTAATTACTAATAGCGTGCGTGTGTTTGCATGTGTGTATATATGAGTTTGTGCAAGCGATACGAAATTCAGGTGAGTTTACTAGCAATTACACACTTGCACACATATATTTCTAGCCAAGCTAATACTAGATTTTAAATAAATTCCTAAACTTTACACGCAAATCTCTATCGTGCACTAAACTAACTTGTTCTTTTCATAATTTCACCCTTAGCCAGCGGGAAATATCGAATGACCTTTAGTATAATTGAGTTGACCTATATTCTCCATTACTAATTCGTTCAACAACACACCGTATCATCATCATAATTTCTAGATTGATATAATGCGTACACAGTGCAGTGTAATATGTATGTTTTACTTTGCATCAGTTGGATAGGTTTTCTCAGTAATAGTGACTGATGTAAATATAACAATGTATTAAGCATGCTCTTACATGTAGATGATTTACATACATGATTGAAGAATCGATTTGACAAAAGTCCACACACACAATACTTCGGCGCAATTAAGGACAATGCGAGTCGACAATCGAAAATAGAATAGATCTCTCTGTTCCACGAGGCCCGGCTCCCTGTTTGTAACTCGTCGAACTTGTCTTGAAATCTACTAATTGAAAACCTGCCTATTCATCTTAATGAGAATTGCAGAACAGAACGGATGAAATTGTTAGAACTTTCAGTTGTAGAATGTAAATAAAAAAATAATTTTGTTTGAGAAATTTCCTGCGCGCTGTACAGACTGTCACAAGGCCGAGCGGGCACTCGACGATTCGAGAACAACTTTGTTCAAATAAACGTCATTATTATCAGCAACTTTGTATCGCGTTTCGACGAAGACCGGATAAAAAAGTAATTTCACCGGAGAGCCGCTCGTGAATTTCAACCTCATTAAAAGTGAAACAATCCAGATCAAAGTATTATGTTTCATTAAACAGAATGAAATTAATAATAGCCGTTGTATAACCAGTTTATACGTGTCAATTTCATATGTGTATATATGTGAACAGATAGGTATATCAAGTGAATTCTATCGTTGTGTTCTATGTTCCGAAATTGAAATTTACATGTGAGAGTAACGAATATTAGTTATGACTTACGTAATGCAATATGATACATTATGAAATAAATATTAGTCAAATGTTATTGTGTTATTGGCCAATTCTCTAACTGTCGTTTGACTCATAACGTTCACCCTTATCATTTACTCCCTAACATTTACGACACCAGATGTTTTTTTCCCCAGTTGACCTAACGTTTTTTTTTAATTTAGAAGTTTTTTACCGGAAGTCACATGACAACAAAAACAATTAGCAATTTTCACCTCACATATTTTTTGCTGAAATAATATGTTGCATTGACAAAAACACGCGAGCAGTTTTTTCTTGAAACAGTTAATTGTAACATTCTACGAATTACATTTAAATAAATCATAATTGTATTTATAGTACATACGAGTATAGGAACGAATATTTCTATTTTATTCTCAACAATAAATCTTCACTAATTACAATGATAATTGTTCTTGTCTTAATTAGGAATGATGAATTTATAGAAAGAAAAAACGTAACTGGGGTAACTATTGATCAACATAATAAATTATCTATGAGTCATTGGCAGTCAGGACAGCCGGCATGTTTTATAATTTCCCTTAATTAATGAACAGTGATATATTCGTTCGAATGCTGGCAGTGTTTTACAGTTTTATAGTTTTTTTTACTTCCGTACCGGGGTACATATATATATTTTTTTTTTTCGTAATAATATTTCGAGAATGCAATACCGAATATATAATATACGGCCACTGTAATATTTCGTTTTTAATACATTTCATTTTAACGAACATATCTGACATTGATCACATATTCGAATGCTGTTGGTTTATTTTTATTAGCACGAATTTTTATTTTTTACAAAATGAGTTTTCCGCCAAAAATTAGATGTGTCACGTACATAATTATAGTACGAAAATAATTTCCTGTTGAATACAGGATGTTGACGTTAAGTATATCGAGATGTCAACGTGTGCTTCTGGTTTTTAATTAAACTTTTAACACTGGGTATTTTCTCATCACCAAATGGAATATTTTCTTTAATAAGACACTTTACGTTTTCACAGAGTAGTAGGTAAGTCAGGCACTACCAAGCACCGAATAAACCTACTAATGATTCTCCCATAATATTTACGTTTCAATTAATAAAACTCATTCGGTCAACAAACCGTGTATAATGAAAGAGGGTACGAACAACAATATTTATTTAACCCCTCACCCTCTGCGCCACCCCCTCCCCACTCTACCTTTGAATAATTCAACTGATTCACGGAGTGGCCACGATGCGACGTTGCTGCAGATGCTTCAAGTAAACAAAAGAGACGTAAAACAAAAGTGTTAACTTCCGGTCATCCCGCGGACGTCACGAACCCGAGGACCCGCGGTCCATTGTTCGTATGGAAATTAGACGGAGACCCGCCGAGACCCCCAGAGTGGGAGGTGACGGGCGCCGCTGTCGCCGCCTTTCATTAGGCGAGCTCGTGTTCCTAAACAAATATGAATTGTTTAGTTATGTGGCGTTTAAAAAACCGTTCACTCGTCCGCTCGTTCAGACGAGTTCGGGGCCGAGGCGGACACTGTGCTGTCAGGGATGCACAGCAAATATTTGTATAGTCGAAAGGTAGGCAGGAAAAATGTGTATTCTCTGTCCATCTATTCACTTCACTATTCACTGTCGGTTACACATGGGGTTTCAAGGTAAATTTACACTATGAAACGGTACCCGGTAACTACCATTGGATCTGGGTCACACGTTACATCCCTCCTTCCCTACCACTGGTAACCCTTCGATACCGATAAGAGTCTGACTTTGGTAAACACTATTTGCTCTAGAGAGTTGTTTGTAAAAATATTTTCAGAAACCCGGATCATTATTTTTATATAGTAAATGCTCGGATTCTGTTTGTTTGAACCGCCATTTTGTTTGCACGTGGGATATCTGATACAGCGGGTACCACGGGTACGTATGTACTAATGAAGTGGTACAACCTGAAACCTTCCAATTTAATTGTAAACCTAATTCTCTCTCTCTCTCTCTGTCTGTACATTGAATGATGTACAGTATTATGTGTTCGTGTAACGACTGTCAGTGCCCGTTAGGAGTTGAATTTTGTTTTGAAAACAGTTTCTTGATGGAAGATAAAACTGCCTAATTAGCCTCGTATTACAGATAGTAAATGTCAACAAAATGTTAATAAAACCCATTACAACTATGATGAATTGAGGAAGTGAGCAGAATGTACACACTATATATGAAAAAAACGACAAAAAATTATTGTGAAACTTCACGCTACATAGTATAAATGTGTAGATTATTTTGATTTGATTTTGAACTTTACCAGTTGATATGTCAGTACTGTTTGTTTTTGATTAATACACATCAATAAATTTACATAAAAGTTGTGTAAAAGTTTTTCAATATTCTGTAGTGAGAGATTCAATAACTTCCTTTTTTAACTTTCAACTTCTTTCCATAAATCTTTATCCTTTCGCGTACGTATACGTCAGTCGAGTAACTAAAAAATCGAATTGTGCACTTTGGCAACAACAAAACAAAGCAAAACATCTAGAACAACACAACACAACCGAACCGAACAGTAACTCAAGTCAAGGAGCTCTTTACGATATCTCACACGGGCTGACTGCGATCGCGAAGTGGAGCCCAGGGGTAAAATGAGTGTAAGTGTAAGGGTAGGCGGAATAGAAGGAAGGATTCAGTATATATATATAGAGGTAGTAAGTCGACAACACTCCGTATGTGTGTGTGTGTGTTAGTTAACTCATGTGTTCAAAGAACTTACACCGTAGCCGAAGGAATAAGTAATCCAGTTCTGTTCGCGTCGACAGTTTTATAAATTGGTGGGTCGCACGGAACGCCAATCCACCATCGTCGGTGATGCTATCTCGGCCAGAGCTTGTGTCTAACGTACAACACGCGTAAAGACTATTATAAATATATATATGTGTGTACGCGTCTTGCCATGTTCGTGCAGCCGGAAATGTCGGCATTATATCGAACACGGTCGAGCAACATAATTGGTTTATATTTTATATACAGAGAACACCGGGGCGCGAGACAGAGATATGTTGTTGTTGTTGTGTATGGATGCATGTGTAAGTTGTCGACGTTACGTCACTACCACCTAGAGAAGACGCGTGTCCAACAAATATATTTCACATCCAGATAAACCGGTGAAAGTTCCACCAAATGATAAGTGAGTTACAATGTTTTATGTTTGAGTTTTCTAACGTCCAAAGGCGTGGCAGATTCTACATGATTATATACTTACATTAGAGTACTAGAATGAACTATATTTGTTTTCAGATCAGTATCTGATTTTATTATATTAACATCCTCCTCCTACTTCTCTTTACATTCGGGTGTAACATGAATCTGAAATATTCTATGCTGAGCACGTATTATAAGTTTTAGTAAATAAACAACTGTGTGTATAATTTGTGAATGACATACATTTCTCTGACACCTAACATAAGTTTGCCTGACAAATATGTAGTATCAATTAATTTATAGCAGAAGAAATGTCAACGAATGTTGTGTCGGTATTTTACGATAAATGTTTATCCTCATTCTTCAGATTCCACTTGTAATATGTACTAATATTATTTTCACATTTTCATAGTATTCGCATCAGAATTCGCTACTCGAATCTCTCTTGTGTTTCTCGCTATAAAATTCATTTTATTGTATTTCTCTAATTTCCTTATACACGTTTCTTTTAATCTTCTTATTGGAATGAACATAAATTCCCCTTGGCTATGATGATATTAAAGAATTCTTTTTTCTTCCAATACGGTTCAAGGACGACAAAACAATTTCAGAGACCTACATAATTCTTTGAATATTTTATATTCGAAATAAATCGCATACCAGCAGACTGTCTATGACAAATACCAATATACTACATATAATATATGTGTGTTTGTAAAATGAATTATGTGGCCAACTGTTTGTTTAAACATGCATGAATATGAAATAAATAAATATATATTTGTAAACATGTTTACATTGTCAACCGTCACACGGATTACGCTGTTTAATTTTCAGCTCTGGTTTATTTTACTAGCGATCTGCAATAATTGATAATCATATATAATATATCTATTGTTTTATTGAAATTAAATTTACATAGATTAATTTATAATATGGCGAGTAGTTTTAAAATAAGTTTTATAATTAATGAATTACTGTCGGCCAGTGATGAATACATATTTACAGAAGGTGAACAAATACAATATCAATAACAAAAGTGTGAGTTGTCAACTGTGCAGATTTACTTCCAATATTTAATATCAGTTCTATACATACACGTATTGATTAGTGGTTTTTGTTTATCTGATTTATTTATTTATTAGTGAAAAGTGATTTTGTTAATTGAAATGTGATATTGTTAAAAGATATGATGGTAAGTAATTATTGAACGGGCAGGGAAAATATGTTGTAATAATATAGTAAGCAAACCTAGTGTATAATATTCTGTAATGGCAAGTAAGAAAGATTCATTGCTGGGAGATTAATTGAGAAATATGCTTGTACAAATTATGATATATTATAAATACATATTAACGTAGCAGATATAATTTGATCTAATAATGAAAAACTGCCGGTTAATGTGGAAAAGAACTAGTTTGATACGTGCAGAATTTATTATACACGTGCAGAGAGACAGCAAAAAGTCACGATGTGAAGAAAACTACCACCACCTTTAATTACGTTTTAAAGAAGCCAATGAAATAAATAAGAATTAACGTGCACAACATCCTTGCGAATATATTCTTAATTAGCGCAAAAACAAGTTTACTACTTATGCAAATTTACGGTGATTACTTAAATCTTCGTCCTAGCAGCAGCAGTCGCTGTACACTGAGAAGATTAAAATCAAGTGAGCTTGTAGCTATAATAGACGCGCATGCGCATGACATATACACGGGGCGCCCTTGAAAAATTAACGTAATACACGTAAAACATAAGCATGCAACACAACATATATACAGGCATGTAGGTAAGCCATGTGCATATCGCCAGCGGGGTGGACTATTGCGCTCAATTATGAATCTGTCTGTCGTGTGTCAGCCGGTTTCGTACTGAACGTTTTAATTTGCACCTTTCGTCTGTCATAAACAACGATCATGTTTGCGTGCCGCTGTCGCTCGCTCGCTCGCTGGAGCGAATCGGTAAGATTACAAGCGCACCTGAATGTTAAATATTCACGTTTTTACCAAGCTCCAGGTGCTATTAAACGTGTACAAAATGAGAGAAATATTCATAATTTCACATGATTTACACTGTAAGTAGAGTATACAGGCAGAGTACATAACGAATAAATATTACATCCCTATAATCGTTACAGTAAGCTTTAACTAAATCACTTTGTGAACGTTAACGATAAAAAGCAACAACAAGGAATTCGGGTTAAAGCGAAGTGAACACGTTACCTTCTGTCTGTTTAACGTCGAGAATTTCATAATTAAATCATGTAATTTGCACCTCTCTCTTACGAGGCCAGCTTTTCTTAAAGAGAGAAAAAAACTCACCATACTGTAGCAGCAATGTCCTAGTAGAAACTTCCAACAATGCTCATTTTAAAATGAAATGAAAATTACCTTAAGAGCTGCATTAAAAATAATTACAGACTGTCCGTCGACAAAAATTTTAAACGTCGCCATAAAAATTTTTGTAACGAGTAAAAAAAGTTTTTTAGAACCTGTTTTTTTGTCTGAGATGAGTGTGCAGCCGTAGCTTTATAATTAAAGTAATAACAGAGCTCTGGGCACAATTACGCCTTGTGCTTGGACTCCGGTTCATCTATATCTTCCACCACTCTCTGCCGGCAATAATAATTTACTTCTAATTCTCCCAGATTCCTCAGATTTCACAGTATCTCTTCTTCCACACTGTGTCATTCTCTATGCATTCTTATATTGTAGGTTGTCATCATAAATGTATGGGAGTGCTTCATTCATTTACATTCTATCTAATTATAAATGAATACTTTTTCAAATTAGAATCACCGAATGACTGAATGTGTTTTAATAGTGGAAAGAATTCGCTATATGCATTTATTTCATAATGATTGTTATAACTATAAGATATCATTACTGCTCAAGCATCAGTTAAATGTTAATCGTTGTTCAATCGTTGACCAGCGCTCTTGCGGACTTGCTCTGTTAATTAATCTTCTAAATAGCTAATCGAAACAACCATAACTAGTTCAGATCGAAGATAAGAAATTCCATTTTGGGCATCTTGAAGGCTGCTAATTAGATGGCTCTATTACAAATTATTATGGCAAGGAAAACTAAAGATCTAGTAGAATACCACATTTCCTTAATTAATTGCAGGTTGGTATGCCCTTGGAATTTTGGAGAGTAATAATACACTTTCATCAACGTGCACACTGGTGGTCATTTGTTATTGTGTCGAAATTTCTGGGACATATGGACAGACCGTTGTTGTTATATTCATATTATCTTCTCATAGCCAGAAAAAGAGAAGAAACAGAGTCAGCGATGATACATTCCCATTGGCAAAAAAATTAATGACCGCTGGAAACAATAAACTGCAAACATGTCGTATATACATAAACGTGGGCTTTTGGCTGTTCTGTCCCAGCAAAACCGCATGACTGCAGCCAACACAACGGACATAAAAGTCCCTTCTTAATTGTTACTTTTCATCGGGACCCATTCATCTTTATGAAGTTAACAACGGCTGGACACACTGAAAACATTTTTAAAAACTACCTGCTTACAGAAAGCCGAATATCTCATAATCTATGCCGTTTCCCAGACCCCACCTACCCAACTACACAAACCCAATAAGGAAGGCACCGACGAACCCTGCAGCCAAGTTCTTGCTATCTCACTCCATCTTATCGGTTGGCATGCGGCGACTCTTCAATATTTTTCTCCGTGTCATGTTACCGTGCTCAGCAATTTTACTTAGTAATTATCGTTATATGTCCGTAACATTGCTCACAACTCCCCAGTGTGCGTAGGTTTTACTTGTAAAATAAATAAATAATCAAGTCGTTAATTGCACTTTAGTCTCCTCAGACTAACATACCATACACACACTGTTCAACTTTTTCCCTTCGCCCGTTTCAGATTTTTTTCAGACTTTTGGTTTGTTAGTTTTTATTTCTTGGAATTGGATACTTATGAGGCATGGGAATCGTTATGGTATTAATAATCTGTTAACAATTATACTTTTTTCTTACAGAGTATAAAACTAAATATATTCATATTATTTGCTTCTCTAGTTATTGATGTCTTGATCATGTATATAATACATATGTATATGGTAATTTGTACATTTGTTTTTCGTTATTTTGTAACATGCATTTCTCTTAGCAATGCTAGAAGTTAGTTAGAAGTAGTATTGATTTATTGCTACCGCCAACGGTCAAAATAAATAATAAAATATATACACGCAGACAAACTAGTTCCAAACACACATTAATCCAGAGGAAATAAAATTAAAAACTCTACGATCGACAAAATACTTGATATATGGTTGTGTGTCCGACAAACGGGGTGCCCCATGCAGGCTCATAAAAACCCTGAACAGACAGACTCTCTCGGACACATCTGGCCGGCTGGAACACGCAGTCTACAACGACTGACATTCAATTTCGTTGTCTTTAAGATTTACAAACAGAAACGACCCTACTCCACTCTGCACGGGCTACCTACTCGGCTATCTGCCTGTAAAGAAAGAAAAAGTACCATCAAATCATCATAATCAATTCGATCTCGATGCACCTGCTAAACAGGTCCCAACAGTAACCCAAAAGAAACAATACAAGCGAGCAGAGGAAACAAAAACACGGTTAAACATCTCTAATTATGAAATGATGCATGAACATGGCTCTGGACGACCTGATTCATGCATGCTCTCTATCTAAACTTTAATTTTATTCTCGGGTTTTTTCCCCTGGATCTCTTTATTAACATATTATCTCTTCATACTTCGTTGGAAATAGATAAATCGGTGTCAAAAGAAAAGTTGGTCGTGGTCGTTTTTATTTCCGTTCAGAAAAAAACAAAACGAGCTTTAAAAGGCTTCATCTGCGTTGGCTGTGCCTGTGGTTGAAGTTAAAAAAGCTCAGAGGAGGAGCTTTTGAAAAAATCTCCGGTCATATTTTTGCTAGACGATGTGGACATTTTTGTCAGCATTCTGCGAGTAAAGGAGATGTTAATTATGATGAAAAAATGGTTCAAAAGAGAATTTTTAATTTACTATACCAGCGGTTCTAAAACTCCTCTAAAATTATGATTGCATTAATTAAGGGATATACTGTCGTAGAATATTCTTGTTAGGAAATTTTATATGCAAGAATTTGGAATGTACCTATATACGTACGTAGCATATAGAGGCTGTAAGTATTGTTTTATGTAAATCAGATATGGCCGCAAGTTCAGTTTGTATTTTACGGAATAAAATATTTCCCCATCTACATTCTTATGATCGTGTTTATTTCGAGAAACTTTCTTCTCCATAGCTATATAGAGGCAATAAGGCAACTCTCTTCGGACTCTGTAATTTCCCTGTAGCAATAAATAATTTTTTTAACGCTCTTAATAATTTTATTATGACTGCGGGTAATGCAGTAGGTATGTTATTATAAGCAGCTACCGTATATAATATAAATTTGATTCTATAATAAGGCCGTGGGTTGAACAAAAGCGAGCCAAACACAAAGTTAAAGTAAACATGGCATCGTAACGTAAGAATTATCACGTTGACGGTAAGGTAATCGTTGGTAGGCTAGGTAGAATCGACGACTTTCTTTAGTCTCTGCAACAAACAAAAACGACAGACATTTTAATCTACGTATCGGTGTAGCCGCAGGCAACAAAATAGAACAACATCGAAACAAAAAACTAGTTGCTGTATTACGTACACCAGTGTTATATCCGACAGATGATAACAGATCTTTGAGAAAGTTCTTAGATTCATTGCGTTAATTTCAAGTACAGTTACTCGGTTATTTCAGAATATACACTTGTATGTGATGGCATCATCGTTAGAATTGAGTTGGTTCCACATAGCGTTACATGCGCACAGCCCTGTATAACTTACCTAAGCTTGTTTTTTCCTTCCCCAGTCAAGTTTCTTCTCTTTGTTTCCAAAGTGTTTTCGACACTGCAGATCACAAGTATTAAGGGCTGTTTTACAGACCTGTATTACATATTTTTCACATACCCTGGCCGTGTTCTGTATATAATTCATCGTACAATTGTCTACTATTTAAATACAAATAATTTCATGACATATAGCTAGACATTTGAAGTATACTATGGTATTGTAAATATACATACAAGTGTACATGTAGTAATTAATGTTATCTGGTAGTACGGCCCTGTACACTGGGAACACGGGTGGCAGTCAGGGCTGGTGCATGGCTATGAAATACGACGTTGAGGGCAGTGCTCTTGTAACATTATCTGTGTGGGTCTCTCTAGGAAAAGGTTCCCTGGCCCGCTGCGGTATCCCTACGTGCTACGGTCCACTAACATGGCCCTCTGTATGTGCCCTCTTGTACCTACCTGCTACTCACACTCCTCCCCGTCCCTTCCTCCTCCCACCACCTGGCTCCTTTATTTCTTTCCCTGCACACATCCACCCCTGAACTCTCGTGAAGGATCCTAATAATTATGACTCTGGTGTGCGCGCTGCGGTTTAGTTAAAAGGGAAATATAAATTGTCGGTTTTTTTAAATGCCAGTAAAACCTGAGTTCTTTTTCAGTTCTGAAATTGTACAAATTATAATAACATGCACTTTTTGTTCATTTCAAATGAGGAAATATTTATTTTTATGTGTACTGGGAAAGATACAAAATTAGTCTACTTAGGATTACACGTAAATTCGCACGACACATACGTAATGTTGCTATCTTATCGATAATACATGTTTATTTGTAATACATAATTTGTTTAAAAAACACTATGAGTCATTTTCTCAAGTCCAGGAATGTATTGTCACTTGTATGTAGTTAATTTTATAGCAAGTTTCTCTCCTGATGTTTGTACGTAACGAGCTATGAAGTCAGAATGCAGATGCTTATATTAAAGAAATGTATAATTAACACTGCGAGAGAGAGAATGTATATAAACCTACGCATAGAATAGGAAACATGTCGGTAATATTTTAATACAAGCACCGGGAATCTATAGATTTGGCTCCCGTGTTACCTGTGAACAAAGGTTATTATTAATACCTATCGTTATTGCAACATGTCCGCGCTACACGCTTGTATATCGGCATGTATCTGTGCATGTACCAACAATATCACCATATGAAGTCCCGCGATGTTGTTTTGTTCGTGGATAGTGTTTGTTTAACCACTCCTAACGTGGTTATAAATAATGTCCTTACACCGATTCATTCCTTCATTACCGCGGAATCAATTTACGAGTCGTGTAAAGGAATACACACCGTCTCTTCGTACCCGTACGTTTGGATGGTGTTCTCTCACGAAAGCCTTCGAGCAGACAGACTTCTTGCGGCGCGTCTCCGCTCGCTCTTTTGTTTTACATCGTTTTTTTTCACACACGCCTACTCGGATGGACACGTGATGCCGTATAATTTCGGATTTCATATTTTACACCGCGCCTCTGTGCTCGTGTGATTGTGTACATACATGCGCTACAACATGTACCTTATACGAGTGTATAATTGTGCTGTAAATTTCTATTCATGGCTATTTTATTTCGATCCTGTACGGCCTGATGGCAGTAACTTTTCGGTTTTAGGAGCACGATGCTGCCTGGGTACCTGGCCTGTAAACATTCGATTTTATAATGTGGAGAATGTTGTATAAATACGACATTAGTGATATGCTTATAGGTTATTTAGAGATGATTTATGTCATAAACCAGAAACTTCATATGATCCATAATAAATAAAATTATTTGAATACATAAAAATATTCCAACACAAGCTTGCCCTGAATATTTCTCCTATATGAGCACATCACTTCAATGTCACTTCTTAATTCAGACAAAAACAATTAACACCACAATTAGTTTCAAGGTACAATATATTACCATACAACTCGCTAATGTGTAAAATATTACATTGTCATGTGATTAGTAGATAGATGATGAGTTAAATACTGTAAATGATTGTGTATATTTATAAATAGTAAAAATGCATGAGATTTGTTGTATTCTAATTCCGAGTGAGTGGAATGTGAAGGTCACACAGAGTGCATTCCTTTCCCAAAGTCTGACGAATTAGATAGCTAATGCACAACGCGGTGGCACTGTACTAAACACCCGTCGTCAGTCAGTAGTTACATTCAGCTACCATCTGTGCTGTTGGTTGTTGGTAAGAGTTGCAGCAGCAGCAGCAGCAACAGTAACTATAATATATTTATGTGTCGAATGTACTTTTTCCCCAGACCTTTTAGGATCGTTGTTCGTTGCTAAGTGCCTTCTAATGTACCACCAAAAATATCTTCTTCTCCTGAAAGGAACCGCTTTAAACAAAACGTACTTAAGATAAACAACCCCGTATACATTCTACAAAAAATAATAATAATAAAATTTCTATATCTCGGGTATTATTTTTAGTGGAGTCGTGTCAGCAGGTAGATCCAGATAGGAGACCATATCCGAAAAAGGACCCTAACGAATTTCGGATATCTCTTTAAGTGCCTCTTTGTTACCTTGTCTTCAAAATTACTATCGATGTTTATTTCTGAAATTATACCCATTTTATCTCGGCCAGGTAAAGTGGCTTACCTGTTCAGATTGTTTCATGTCCTTGTATCTTTCTTTTTGTTTTCCATCTATTGTTTTATGATGTTAGTTATATATTCTATTATTAGGACTTAGTCTGGGAATTTGTTCCTCGATTAGTAACATTAAATCGTAAGTGTGTTATTATTTTTATTACCATAAATTCAGAGTTGATAGCGAACATTTTAGTTTTAGAAATCGAATTACCTTGAAATATAAATTACTGATATTACCAAATAGAATTTCCGGTACAATTATATATGAATGACTCGTCAGTATTGTGAAATGTTCTTTAATAACTTCTATTCCTTGTGAACTAACCTTTTACACTTATTAACATTGCTGCAATGTAAGTTCGGAAAAAATCTCTAATTATCTAATAGTTGGCCAGCAAAAAACAGAATTGTGCAATTGTATAAATGGTATACATCATTATTTTTTTATCTGAAATAATTTTGAGATATTAAATGACGGTGTTATTAAGTCTTTTTCTGTATCAATATTTTTATATATTACAATATATTTGCAGTCTAATAAATGAAACGTAGTATAATTCAACAGTCACGTATTCATTTCTTCAATATACATCTTACGCTATTTTAAGCAGCCAACAAACTTATTATGTCAAATACAATTTTGTAAAATGTAATTTATTTCCAAATAAAAAGGTGGAAGCAAGCCAAGAAGAAATTTAATCTTGGAAACTTGAAGTTCATTTTACTTTATTCTCAAATTTCTAGAAATATTTCACGTTTTTTCTTCCTTGTTAAATAATTTGGAGAAGATCAAAGCAATATAACAAATATCTTCAGTGGATTGGAATTATTTATTAGTAAACTATTATACATGTATCATTGATTGTATTTCGGAGGCAACAGTTTGATTATTACATTTAATAGTTGCATATTGAAATCTGTTTGAAATTTATTTGCTATTGAAGGAAATATTTCACGCCGATGTTGTATGTATGTATGTATGTATGTTGTAGATATGGTGAAACAAGTTATTCTATATTACGGCAGTGTTGTTGCACTGTATAAGACGTTTAGAACACTTGGGGGCGAATACCACAGTGTAGTTTCACCGTGTATGGCTAGAGGCGCTACATGCTAACAAACGCCTTCTTTTTCTTCTACTCCCTGCCTGCTGTTTACATATTCAAACGGCTGAAGTTAAACGCGATATTTTACTTTTATTTATACCACGATTACAAATGCTAGCTGCTTCGGTTACCATTGAAGCGCAAGTGCTAAATCAGTTGTAAGATATTTATTACTGGTTTTGTTATTAGTGTTTGTTAATTAGACTGGTTTTAATGCCGTTGTTCATGTCGTCCCTCTGTCGTACAACATAACTGCCGCAGGATGTCAGTCTCGTGTGATTTCAAAAGATGTCATGTATATATTCGTGTTGTTTGTGTTTTGAACTATTAAACTAGCGTGTAATTAAATAAGACCTCCAACTCTTACTTGCGGAGGAATAACTGCAGTTTTATAATAACTAGAGCTCTAAACTTATATATCTCAGTGTAATATTCAATAGAAAAAATATATTAATAGTTTTGATATAAGATAAAATTTTAATAGTCTTGTGATTGCTTAACGAAGGTCATACAAAATTGTAATAAAAAGTTTGTGATTATTATTTTCACAGTTATGTACTTGTAATATAATAAATCGTAAGTATTTGTAGTAAATATTTGTGTGTTGATAAATAAATTAAAATACTTTATACGATGTAGAAGGGAAGTGAACATTTCGTACATACATACAGACATCCTGTGTAGTTGTGTAGTGTTCTAACGATAATAAAATCATCCCAGTCATACATAAAACTAAGAATAGAATAGAAGGATCGCAACGTTAACTCGCACACACGACTAATTTATACGTTACGTTTTCCTGCTACGTTCCTCTTCCTCTTCTCATTTGTTATTAAACACTGGCGCATCTCTCATCTATTTTATTTTCTCTTTTGTTCCAGATCTCGTTGCCGGAGGATGATACACTGGGAAAATGTCCGTGGGATTTCTGGAATTGTCTCGCTTTGTTTGTAACGGTGTAGTTATACGGTGAAGTGTATTATGCGCGAAAACCTGTCATCGTAATTTCATCATTTTTCCATCAAGTGAAAATAATGAAGTCGTTTTTGAAGTTTATTGTGATACTTTTTGTGTTGGACGCAACGAGAGCCAATGGTGGTGAGTATCTTTTTAAAATCACTTTATTTTTTTACTTCGTTATCAATATTTTCCTCTATCTTTTGTATAGTTTATAATTCTATATACCTATATAGATTGGTATTGGTTTTTATTTCAATTCTACATAACATTAATTGTCAGTGAAGGTTTAGTATATCCAATTGTAAATGCAACTTGATTACATCAAATACAAATCTAAAATTGAAATTTCTCTGTTCTCATTAATTGGCTCAATGGACAAAATCACAGTGTGCTCATCGCATGCTAGCATGTTCATGTGATATTGTATTTATGTACATGTACGCATGTATGCGCGTGTGCCTGTATGTTTGTTTGATCGTTTATTCCCGTGTTTATCTTCTATCGGTTCATTTATTCGTAGTGGTTAGTTCATTACACACACACACGAGCCGAATGAACTAACATACGTGAATTGATAATACTCATTGTATATTATATTGTATTGTTGATAACGGCACCAAATATCGCGATTTCATTTAAATAAAGTCATCATCTCAAACAATGTCAAAACATTTTTGCATACAATACAAAAGCTGACAATGACATCTGTCCCCGTAATCATGTACTAGTGTGGGTCTGAATTTGTAATGAGCAAATGAGATAGATTGTCGAAAATAAAATAACCACAAACAAACCAGTCACTCATATTGTACTATGTTACGTTATGTATTCATTGCATATAATTCAGTGGTTTTGACGACGGTTAATGCAAAAAAAGAAAATGTTTTGCAAACTTCTGGTACATAATTTATTCGATACGTAAGGCAAATCAACTTTCACGGTAATTATTAATCAATTGATAATGTCAATCAACATATATTGACATGACACTAGTATACTATTATATACGCGGAACATTTAGATTCTTTCAACTAATTAGAGAACAATCGATACAAAAAATTATTAAATAAAATCCGCTATTATAGATAAATAATAAACTAACTAACTCATTGTATACTTATTTAATTATTCAAAGGCCAGTGCCGATGTCCAGCTGCCGCTTAACAAACATGTTATCAATTACTTTTTGATCAGTTTTAATAATTGAAACGAAACAAGAAGGAAAAAAAAACGAAGCGGATACGGATTATCGATAAGCGGATCTTATGTTAAGTAGACCGGTCTGTCGGTTTTCGATACTGAAGATGAAATAAAATGAGTCGATTGGTTAAAAAGAGTAACGCTTCTTAAGTATAATAACAAGAGGAATAAATGAATTATTGATGTGAAGCTGTTAGGGCTGTACGCCATGATTACAACCTCACCACTCGTACTGTCGACTCGTTTTTAACTTTTTTCTACCTACCGCCTCTCCACGCCCCTGTTTCAGTGTCTCGATGTAGAGAGAATGTATACATGTTGATAATTTCGCTTCGAATATAATACGCGGCATGTTTCATACATGAAATATGTAAAAACAAAAAGTGACACGTCCGGTTTTTGTAAAACACTTGTGAAGTGTGTATGAAATTTTTATTAACTTATTAATAAAAAGAAAAACCTAACAGTAACTGTACTTTGTTTTAAACCGTTGTTCTGCATTGTTTTGTTATATTAGTCTGGCATCCTTATTTGTCATTTCTATGTATTAACACATACATGAATATTCCAACATATACAGGCCTCATCTACCACTGGTTTGTAATCACTGATTTAAAGCTGTATCAAGTTTCACAGCTTAATTAGCTTTGATAAATTTAAATCTCTAACAAAAAAAAATGTTTCCACACCTCCTGCGTAGATTAAATGTTCAAGAGAGTAAACGCGTCGTCCCCGCGTGCCCTCTAGCTATCCCGTAACATACAAGAGTTGGAGAATGAGTATGACTCACTCTCAGGCCGCGGCCTTACCGTCTCTGCCTGATTTATAATTTCAAATCGGCACTTTTCGTTTCATTTAATGCGTTAACTAAAGAGCCAACGGTTGTGCATGGAGCTTGCAGTGTGTATATGTTCTACACATAGGACAAACGGCACATACTGTTAATGATCAGACCCGCCTTCTTCGTGTATCGTTCGACTCCATAAGTGACGGATGACTCCCGATAGAGAATAGCCGGGCCCAATTGTTAACATAGAAACGGCATTAGGCAAATTTCAATTCGAACTTTAATCATTGATTTTATAATTAATGGTCCTCGCTCAGCACTTTTGACAGGTCCGCTTGATGTTTTTGTTGACACATACATTCATAGAATCTGGCAAATATCAGTTACATGTACAGTTCATTATATATCAAGCTGATTAGGGTCAAATTAACTGATTCAATTCCGATTTGTAATTATTGACTAATTCTACTCTGGATTTCATATGAATAATTCAATGTTGCTAAAATCAATTATACTATAATTAGATATAATTATCTCATGGTAATATGTTCGAATAAACAGGTATGTATGTGTTATTTTCGTTCTAGAAAGTCAGATGTTTGTATAAAACATTCTGTTAAATATCTAATGAATCGTAAGAACACGGAAGAACATGCATAAAGTATTTAAAACATTTTAGAAATAAACTTACACTACAAGAATTTCAGAATTCAAATAAATAATGCTTGGAACACACGCAAACATAAAATTAAAATAAATATTTCATTTCAACGAAACTAAAAAAAATGGAAAGTTCATGTGTATCGTTTGCTTAAGTATTGCGGCATTTTTATGGAAATTAAAAGACCAAATAAAGGGATTGAAAACCAAAAATAAAACTCTCTGGTCGAAAAGCGGATGGAGAAATGTCCAAGTTTCCATGTAAAACAAAGCAAACGTTGGTTTTACATATTCAAAATGTAAATTTATGTAAAACGATCATTATTTTTTTTGGGTTGAATTTGTAATGTATAATGATAATTGTAACAACAGTACTAGGGAATATATTATGTAGTGCGCACAGTGTTAGAATGCTTGGACCGTTTTAGAAACAATAATAACAAGAAGAAGACGCTGGTAGTAGTGGTAGTGTGTGCTGGTTTAACTGGAATTTAGTGTTTGGTCGCGTACGTGGGGAATGGAAACGATAGCAAGACGCTTCTCAAGACAGTCTACAACTACTACTACTACTACTACTATTATACAGAATAGAGCCAACTGTTTTACTCTAGTAATCCCGTACAAGCTGCTTAATATTCACAGCCTGAATATGGATAGGTTCATCTCGGCAACCACCCTGCTTACTCTATATATACATACTCCATGTACTCCACCACCAGACTCTATATCCTATGCAGAATACCTGCACACTCTCTTACCACTAGCTACCTGTCTAGTTGTTTCATTTGCTTGCGGTTGGCATTATTCACTCTTGGTCGTCTTGGTTTATTTTTGAATAAATAATTATCTCCCGTGATCACTTATGTAAGCGACTCATTTACATCTTCAGTCGGAGTAGAACGGACCAGTAGGTTTGTTAATTTATATAAAGTAAAATTTTGTTATAACACATTACCCGGCGTGTGGAACAGTGAAAAAGGAAAGTGCTTCTAAGTGCCGCAACATGTTAAATGTACCAATAAAGTACGGTACAAAAAAGCGAATGCACTTCAAAATGCAGTACCATTATCGTACGTAGTACCACTTGATGCGGTACCGGCACAGTTTCTGCATATCAATGGAATCATATGTCCCCGCTGGAACATGTATTTAGAAGCGTATTTGCATATGCATGATCCGTATTTCATGTTTTAATAGATAGATTTGACACTGTATGCAACCGATTTACTTGTATATCCATACAGTGACACAATATAAAATATACTATACTAGTCAGTTTGTGAAATAACAGATCATATATATTCCGCATTGAAACATGTTAATTTCATTAATGTTCTACTAGCTTTAATCGTGGGTTTATTATTACTTAATCTTGTGTACATTTGAACGTAGAAATGGAAAACTAGTTTAGACTTATGGATCTGGCGATAAAATTTCAATCCGTTACGTCGATTACGAATGAGTGTAATTTTTCAAATAATGTTTCCTTATCGGTAAACGTGTATTATTTTTTTGTCCGGTGCGTGGTAAATTGTAATTCTGCGCACTGTGTACCATTGATATATTGCCAATGTATTGCAGATCGAAATCTAAAACTAGTTTGTATGCAAAATACACGCGGACCCCGACACAAGTGCGTGGAGGTATACTCGCTGACGTAAAAGATGATCAAACTTAAAAGAGTTTATTACTTTTCAGTCCGGTTTACTGCTTACTGGCACTAATGCTAAACAGATAAGGTGACAAGTAGCATTAAAAATGTTCATAGTTTGCGGCAGTCCTAGTTGTTAGTGTGCGCACGATTTTATAAACGGTAAAAATACATTTTTATTACATACATGCGTTTATACCTTGTGTGGCACATAAAGTTTTCATACTTTATTCATAATTCTCTATGCATATATGTGCATTTATATTCAACAGAAGTTTGCAAGCAAGTGTAAAGAATTTCAAATAAAACCAACTAAACATATTCATTATTTATAAAAAAAAAGCAAATACATACTGTAAATAATTTTATTTCAAATCTAGCTAAACATATATATCTGTAATGGTACCTCTGTATGTATTTAGAATAGTTTGTCGTAAAGTTATTTCGCATCTGCACATAGAGGCAACTCCTGGAATTGCGCTCCTTAGGGAACGGTGACTACATCGCTTTTCCATTAGGTGAACTTTGGAAAACGAGCCTGCTGTGGCCAGTTTTCGGTATCAAATTGCAAACAAGTGACATTAAATGATATGCACAATTATCTACAGATGGCCGAATGAATCATTATCCCTTTGAGGATTCATTAATACAAAAGTTTATGATAGAAACTAACTATGTGTAATGCATTTAAATTGACTAAACACACAACTGTGCAACTAATATTTACTCATATAATATTTTGCCGCTCACTATTCAACGATCCGTTATACTTTATATTTGTGTTGTCTTCTCCTCACCTGTCAACGGAACACTTGTATCATACATAACTCGTGATCACCGTGCTCAATCTTCATGAACGAATCCATCCCATCAGATTTCACGCATGATCCAGTGAGGCTCGTGCCTATGTGTGTGTGTGTGTGCGTGTGTGTGTAGCTAGAAGGAATATACCGTCATTGTCTCTACGTGTTACTTGACAAGACACGTCGAAGTTCACGCGTGTGAACACCCAACACCGTTTACATAATGTTAGCACGGTACGCCGATCAATTACAGTCGCCGCAGCACCATAAATAACAATTAAGAGTAACTTAAATATACGAGCCTAAGTTTTAATTGAAAACCAACATGAACTTTAACAATTACACCGAACTTAACGGGCAACTCGGAACGGACACCTGGAGCATCGAAAATTATAATTAATATCATCTTTACGAGTCGGGAATACAGTTTAATGTGTGGCCGAAAGGGGGTATTCCAGATATGCAGTCGCTCACTGTAACGCATCACTGAATGTACCCCGTACCAACTTGTACAATAATCAACTGGTGGGGTATCTCATTAAAGTGGAATCTAGTGACATGATTCTCTTAATTACCTTAATTTATTTTATGAGATCGCTTAGCTGATAGCTAACTAACAACTTGAACGTTTGTGAATAAGTCAGCGACTATAAACTTGTTTATGTTGATGTGCTGCAGGCTGGTGAGCAGGTGAACTTGCTTGCCAGCTTACTTGCTAGCTAGTTGGAATGAGAGAGTGTGTGTGTGTGTGTGTGTGCGCGCGCGCCGGTTCCAACTCTTTTGTCCGTCCGTTGTTGTCCCATCTGCAAGAGTTGATCGCCGGTACTAACTCCATCCACCGATGCCGCCGTGCTGGCTACTGCGCTACGGGCTCTACACCACGATCTACGATCTACCACCACGTTTTCTTCTTCTTCTCTTCCTTCTCCTTCGTGTCTGCCTGCTGGTGCTTTACGGCTATTACCGCCGTACCCGCAGCTATTGCTACACAATACTTCTTTCTGAATTATCTCCCAAAGATATACGGAATTTTTTACCTTATCGGTAGAACGGTTACTTTTAAATGAAAGAGTCCCGATAAAGACAGGACACTTTATGATAGTTTCCATGTTTCAAGTAGTGTGAATGCTGTATTATCTTAATTAATATTTCTTGTTCTTCTTTCAATAAAACTGATAGTACGAGAAATCGTCTTGTTCATTCACTGTTAGAGAAACTAAAAAGCTATTTTACATATTAATGTACCAAATATAGGAAATAAAAGTACGAGTAATAAAGAGATACAGCGGATTATACTCAAATAGGTTCTACAGGCACTTCAGTTACACAGAATGAAATTGTGAATTTGTTCGTACCAGGACTGTAAATGCAGGGAATAAAGAGTAAGAAAAAATCAGGAATGAAAATGAGACGAGTAAAAGTATTTCAATACCGATTGGTTTTTTTGGGGGGCGGCAGAAATAGAAAGACAAAGTTTGTTTGCACAATGCAAAGCTTTTCATTTCCTTTTCAGAACTTGTATTTGAAATTGAAAATAAATATTTACTCACTGAAAATATCTAATGCATTTAAACTGTTCTTAAAAAGTTTCACAGGCGATTGAACTTTTAAATATGGACGTTGCGTGAGTAAGACGAATTATTTATATTGGCACGTGCCAATGAAGAATCAGAATAATGAGGGGAAATAGGTACAAATTCTAAGTGGAATGGTCGTCTTGCGGAAAATTTATTCATTCCTCATCGATTCGTTTGGCGAGACAGCACCATGTGCTCGCTATCTCCTCGGCAGCATCTTCACTTCGACCGTCCCACTCACTCATCGGAGCATTGAAGGCAATTTGTATTATGGAATTATTTGGAGCGTTATTAATTTGGCAATTTGGAACAGATGTCGTAATCTTTTTCCTCCTTCGGCCTTAATGTTGAGTAATTAAAGACGTTTAGAGTAATGAGCGATGCTTAACGTTGAGGGATTCGTACGTATTAAAAAATACATTATATCCAACAATGATAACTCCAGTACATTTACTTCTTTCAAATTTTAAATCAATAACCATGACATCGTCTCTCTGTATATAAAGATCTGTCTGAATATTACAATATTTCCCTTTTTTGTTACAGAAGGCCCTCTGCTAGACGACACAGCCCCTACGAAACCAACTCCAGAATCAGATGATTCACTGTTGTCCAACACAGACTCATTACCGATATTCCTACTGGAACCATCTGATACATTCGTCATAAAGAACAAACCGGCAACGTTACACTGCCGAGCTGCTAATTCACTGCAGATATTCTTCAAATGCAACGGCGCTAAAAATATACAAACCTTTCAGTCAGAGTTTGTCGATCCACAGACTGGCATTCGCATTGTGGATGCCGAATGTAATGTTACACGGAACATGGTGGAAGAGTTCTTCGGCAAGGACAAGTTTAAATGCGAGTGTTACGCCTGGAGCGGCAGAGGACAGATCAAAAGTCAATCGGCCACCATCGAAGTAGCATGTGAGTACATTTTACGTACAATTCCATCATTGATTTAATATATTCTTGACATTTTACGATAAAGATTTTATTCGTTATGTTGATATGAAATATTTTGTTACTGTATTCCATATCTACAGTGCCAAATATATTGTCTGCGTGTGAAACTCATTCTACTAAACATTTTTATAACCACTATAAGTTTTATTTCTAAATATACGACAGCCTTAAAGTTACTAAATTAAATTTCGTGAAGAATAGAAAGTTTGTGTTTGCCAAACAACTTGAATAAGTAATTTTTCCAAATGCACCATGTTTTATTCTGATATATTGAAGTACAGTGAGTAGTGTGAAGAATGTTAATTACATATATGGAGTACAGTTAACGTTTCAACATATTCAGTGTTTATCATATGGTAGTGATATTAATACCACACAACACTTGACTCGGATTTATTATTTTAACGTTGGAATACGCCCATAAATAAATAGGAGCCATGTACCCATGGGCCTTGTGTGTAAATCTTTTGAAATTTCTCAAAAAATTCAACAGCATCGTTACCACAGCCATTACGCTTCTCTGGCGATGATAACATAATGAATTTCTCTCTCTAAGATAATCTCTTACCATTCCAGCCAGTAATAAATTACAATCTAAGTCTTTTAATCGTCCACAGGTGATAAATTTTACTTATCATCAGACTTAGTATTGTCCGTCATCAATGAAAAATGTAGAGGAAAAATAATTCAACGATCGTTTGTAGAAAATAAAGTGTACACCGTGCGACAGTAGTAAACAATTGAACAATGCATAATGGCATACATTCACAGTGATTTTTGAATTCGTCGCGTTTGTCCGACTGCCGTCTATTACAATCCGCCGTGACAGTCATTTGAATGACCTTTCACCTTTTTAACTTTTTGTATTGTTACATTGAATGGTGTGTATTTTTCTGCAGGTTCACAATCTGCTATTTGCTTATCGAATACAATGTCTTGTTATATGCCATTTCACCGTTTAAATGTTGTGATTTTTCCGTCTGCTGCGAATCCGCTATTGAAATACTTTCAATGCGCGAATAACAATTTATGAAAATTCTCGAGAGAGATTGTGTCGTATGATAATAAATTGAAATATATTTCAAAACGTTCCCTTGTTACAGAACATAACGAAACAATTATGACACAACGCACTGTCTTGTTCACATTTTATTTGCATTTAAATCTGGAGTATTTTATAAAAATATGGAACCATGTTTACAGTGAGATGTTTTTGTTTTTGTGAGTGACTTAAACAGAAATAAATCATAAGTTATTACGCATAAAATTACTATAAAAACAGTGAAGTCTCTATTCTGGTCCTGCGGTTACGACTTGCCCACCCAGAACTATATATAAACATATGCATGTAGTTCAAGTATGGACCATCCATACTTTATGTTGTACACTCTCAGCTCAGCTGTACAACGTCTCAAACATTCCGTCAGAACCATATATTGTACTATTGACAACAACATTTCTATGTCTTCATACATACAGACAGCAGGTTATTATTTCACATATCTTATTTATAAATGAAAATAACATTACAAGTGTATAATGAATAGAGTTAGGTTGTACGTAATTAACATCTACCTCATACATGTTATAATATTACATGTGTAAAACCACATGTAAACTTTTTAACCGAGAGTGTACGAGTGTGCCGAAGTTCCGACACGACAAACGGCCTATGCAAACGCCACAAATCATAAAATCATTTAAAGAACAGACACTCAATTATCCTTCCTAAATGAGCACTTAAAATGGCCGTTTCAATGTAAATCACTGGCGAATTACGACCTTCGTTGACCTTACTTCAGCATTGGACGCACGTAAATTATAACTGACCGTTGCTTAGATGAAATATACTCGCATATAGCAAACATAATTATATTAATGTGTGTGTGTGTAATATTATATTCATTAATATCCCAAGTGAAATTAATAGCAGAAAGCGCCACTAACGAATGTTAATCATGCATTAAATTTAAATTATATGATCTAGAATTTTATTTATTAGTATAGCGTATCTTAATTAATTAAACTAATCTATACTTGTATTCTAATCCAGGTTAAAAGAAACCATACAAAAAAATCTCAAGGTTCGTAAGCAAATTCAGTGGAACTACTATTTAAATTATGCCAACACAACGATAAACAAATATATACGATTTATTTGCAATATATACTTCCGACAGACTGCTGCTGAACAAATAACAATGAAGTCGTATATATGTACGTCTAGAAATGTCTGGTAAATTACAGAACATTTAATGAAAATATCGGATAGTAGTAGAATAAAAACAAGAGTGTATGGTATATGTGATATGATAGCACGCAGTGAAACAGCTGTGTGTGTACTGGCTGCAGTTATATGAAAACAACTGAACTCTGTTAGTTAATTGTACCTCGGTCGGCGATGTAATCACTGTTCTTGTTCAACCATGTGATGCATTGAAGACCTACTGATAAGGCTCGCTCATACATCATATGAATTTTTTAATCAGACACACTGTATAATAGCCGCTCACACGTACATACAGACATATACATATGCATTGATGTATATATTTCATACGTATACACGCACCACGCACGTTGCATTTTTGCGGTTCGCAGAGTAAAATTCAATTTGTGTTTTAAACTGGTTCAACATAAACGAACTGAACCCGTTGTAATGCAGCATCATACATCATAAATGTTATCACTTTTCGCGGGGCAAAGCGTGGGTGCACCGCTCACTACTGGCCGCTGTGTATAGCAGCAGTAACCAGCAGGTGGTCACCAGGTCTTGTGTCTCGCGAAATTGCAACTCATGTCTCTTCATTCAAATTATCTGATGCTGGTACTATTACGTCAAGCATGAAAAATTAACGTATTGATGATGCAGGTTTCTATAGGCCCATACAAGACAAGCATACATCTATTTGTTTTGTTAATGCATTAAATCAAAGAGTGTACGTTATTGTTTTAGAAGTATTTTTATCATAAATTCCAAGTTTATTTCTGAAACTGTTTATCTACTAGCAGATTTTGTATAATAATTCATTACAGAATCTTGATACAAGTTCCACGATTACAGATAATAGTTTTGAGGTTAATATTTCATGTGTAATGTGCAGGGAGTTAGTTAGTGGCTAAATAGGACTTAAACTTTTGGTACTCGCTGGTGTAGAAAGGCAACCAAGTATCCTCTTCTTTGCGAACGGCAAGTAGCAGTAGACGCACTGTTGCATGAGCCATTTAACATGCGCATCTATATGACAAAGTTAACATTGAGATCCGGCCAGCGGGCGCGCGCGTATCCTCCAGGACCGTATCTAGGAGCTGATGGTACAATAGAACATCGGCCTGAACAACACTTCGGCAGAGGGCGGGCAAGCAGAGGGGACTAATCGTTCATTGTGTTTATTTAAATCGATTGAGATGTATTCATGGGAGTCTCTCTCGAAGGAGGTACTCTTTCTAAACGTTGATTGATGATACATCGCTCGACTGAAGCTGGAGGAGAATGTTTTTGGATAGGGAAAACCGATCTGGAAGCGTTTGGAAGATGTGCCTAAGTATTGTTGAAAACTCTTTTCTTCCATGTCCAGAGAAGGGTACGTCAATGAATGGTTTCTTAATTGATGTTCGAATTATGTTAGCAACGAACTTTATTTCAATACGGAACTGTTGCATAAAATACTTATAACTGTCCGTAGATACATGTAGGCTTCTTAATAAAACTTTTTTTTGTACATTAATATCTTCAACATGTACAGTCTTGTACAAGTATATACTATGGGGGAGAATGTTGCTTAAAACAGCTTAGTTTCTATAACAACTATGCAGTTTTATTTCAAATTTAAAAATACATAGATAATCTCTGTGTAGATTTACATTTGTAAGTGTATTTCCATTTTTAGATATATTCTTGCATTCTACAAATGTTAAAACTATTTTTCAAATATGTATAAAGCATAAATATGGGGTGATTTTAGGGCTAGAGATAAATGCAAATATTGGACGGTTTTGTGCTCTCTGTTTATTTAGCTATGGTCAGTTACATTGAAACATGTTTACGTATACAGTTGAACTGGGATTAGAATCATTAATTTCGCACTTCACTTTCAGCAACACTATGCAAATCACTTTACAGTTGACCCTTTGCAACTAAACCATTTATTTCACAATGTACAACAAGCGGCACACTACACCGAAATTTCAGTCCACGTCCATTCTCCTAATCCAAACAATTCCAGAAAAATTACACGCCTTATAACATTATATTATCCGTGTTTATTGTATATTTACTTACATGGCGCAAATATTTACAGCACCAAGATCATTTACCCGTGAATTATAATAAACTATTAACTATATATAACAAGTTCGGAAAATATATACAAAACGTTTTATTTATAGAAAAACAAAGCGACGATGAAAGCTAACATTTTGATTATTATACACCATGATGGCATTTGAATATTTTTCTATTTTGCCACTATCATTATCGATAGAAGCACAATTGTTCAGTGTATTTGGTATATCAGATGGATTTACATAAACAAGATAGTAAATGTTACAATAATATCAGCAATATATGTCGTGAGAAAACAATGACTTGTGTCTGTTTTTTTGTTGTTGTTGGTGAGATATTTATTGAAGCTGACCTCCACTTTTCTCTCAAGTGTATAATCAAACGTGTCCTTCATTTTTATACATTGATATTTGTTGTTTTACTAGTGTGAGAAATTGTTTATACATTTAGTAACGATAACTATCTCTCTCTCTGTATGTGTGTGTAGTAAAACAAACACGTACTTATTTCAATACTATCCATTTATCACTCTTACATATTCATTTATTGAGTATCGCTTATTACATCTTGCATAATATATGCTGAAATAATATTATTCACCACGTAACGGAACGTTCTCTATGTTGTGTTTACTGTTCTGATACATCTACATGGGCTACCAGTGCTGTTAAACATGTATGAACTCTTACTAAATTCATTGTGCAAGATCTAGCCGTCTGCTTTCGATAATAAATGTTTTATTTTATTTAGTGAAAGTTAATAAGAAAGATATAATAACTACTGATACATTATACAGGTGAATAATCCATTCTTGAATACTATGTCCAATATTACACACTAGGATATACAAAAACTATTGAATCTGTATTTTGTATAAAATGTATCTGATAGTAAATCTTGGTTAAGTGCTAGTTCACGCAATAACCACGCAAACAATACGGGCTGTATATTTGTGACAGTGCGTAAGGTTGGTATATCTCAGGTTGTAACTGGCCTTATAGCCTCTATAAGTCATAGTTAGGCCGCGCACACTACACCACGATACCGGCCACTATAAATACGTTTTATTAATAGTCCCATGGATTTACGATGAATGTAATCCTTCGGTATTCACAATGCACTTAATAGTTAATATATTCATAATACAAAATCTCCCGAATCCGGTACTGTGCGTTGACGTTATCCCGAGTCCTGAATCCCACGGGTTTATCACGGGACTCGCGCACTGAGAGAGAGAGAGAGAGACACAACGACTGAAGCACGGATTCAGGCCAGTCGCTTTGCTAAACTGTGTATGTTCATTTCCAGAACAATTCACACACAACTCGATGAATTTTCTGCACTAGAGCCGTATCACAATACAACATTGTCACGTGTGCTGTAATCTCTATTGATAATAATTCATACCAATTCTCTCTTCGCGTTCCCTTCCGTCTCTCTCAACCAACCATACATCTGTTTCTTTCATCTCCATCTAACAGCAACTGTTTCTCTTTCCTGCACTTTTAAATATTTAATTGATTCAATACTTATACTTGAGCTTACAATGATAATTATATGTAATAGTACACTGCAGTTGACTGAACTCTTAACTTGAATTTCATGTAAATTCTCACCGAGGCTAATTATTTGTCGAGACACGAAATCAAAACATGAGCATACATGTAATTTTATGAATTCCACCTTACAACACTTCCGTTGCACTCTTGAAGAAGATAAACATGTCTGAGGAGGACAGGAGTATTATACAATTAACTTTTATTCTGTACAGTTGACTTCATCGCCATTTCCACTGGCGACATTAATTGAATTTGGAACATTGCCACACGACGCAGCAGGCAGAAGCAAAAACTAAAATTATTTCGTACATAGTCCCTCCAGTACTGTGCACTGGTATTCGGTGTTCGTTAGGTTGGCGCGCCTGACATGTTTGATACGCATTTCTGTTATTGTGTCGCACGGTATTGTGATTTTGTCGTAAATTGGTTCGGATAAATTTCGGGAAAACGTCGTGCGTGAATAATATTTTTTTGTGCGATATGACAAGCTCGTTCCGGTATGTTGTAACGTTTTATTGTACACACAGTTCAGCTTTGACATAACGGGCTCGACTAAATTGAATATTTTCACCGACTTTCTGTCACTTTGTAATTTCACTTCATACAATTTCTTTTCGTTTGTGTTTTTGCTTTTTTTGTGATTTCTATATTTTTGTTTTCGTTTGACATGTAAACTCAATTGTTTCTGTGTTTGTTGTAATTGGTAAGTGTACTTTATTTGTAATATTTTCCATTAGATATTTACATAATTTGATCAAACATCTGCTAAGAATTGAGTTTAAACAATGTGTACAGAAGCTATACTGGTGTAAGTGGAAGGTGTAAGTGTGTTTACGTCTTAGTAGAGTGTCCTTCATTCTTAAGATTTGCGGTACAGTGGCTCCTGCGTATATTTACGGCTGCCACTGGTACTTGCGTGTGATAAATCAACAGTAACATTGTTATTTATGGGCTCTTTACGCTACGCAAGCATTTAGCTAAACGTTCCAGAGGGCCCATGTGAAATAATATATATACGCACTATCAACTCATGCTTTTATCCAATGATGATATAAATTATTGTAGAAAAACAACACTCTCTCACACACGCACGTTCCTATAAATTAATTGTTTAACATATTTCATACTTACCAGCAAACGCTGGCTAGAGAAAATTGACAAATTACTATGTAAAATATATCTGTAATGAGTGCAGAAATTCATTTAATTCAATGCCATTCAAATATGTAAAAAATAAATCGTATTTTAATGCACAAATTACTGTGGAAAAATATAAATATTCAAATCAAATTCTGTGTATGACAGCGCAAACTTCAAGGATAAATACAAACTGTCACATTTAATTGTATAATTTAAATACTAAAATTGGTGTTAATCGCTACTGGTTGATAATATTAAAATAAGGAAGCTATATTCAAAAAGTCAAAATTAATACATTTAAATATTCGTAGTTGTAGATAGCATAAAGTCTCTCTCTACACTTGTAAATAAAAATCAAATTCCGTGTCAGTTAAAGTAATTTTCGCGCGGTCTCTCTCTTAATCATCGTTTCTGTTATTGCCACATCAATAATAATCTGCCCCATTGAAAAATTTCGCAGAGCTCAACAAACGTGCGTAATCTCTCCATTTCTACATCATTAAATCAAGCCGGGCTTATAGTCGAAACAAGAATGCTATAAGCGACAAATGAAGCGCGAAATCTAAAACGCACGCAAATCATTGATGTTTGTTTTTCACATTGACGCAAACAAGTTAACAAATCCTCTCTCTCTTTTTCTCTCTCTCTTTTTCTCTTCGTGCGCGTGAATCGTATTCAATGAATTAAATGCTCTGGCCATTATCCGTTCGTTTATCGCACTGTTTACCAAATCCGCGGTGAACCAACGTATCATCGCCCAGTGAAATGTAGTTTTCTTTTGTCATAAAGTTTGATTTGTTTGTTCCATAATGGTTTTGCTAAAACGTTTCCCAGTATTTTCTACGGAACGAGTAGTAGTATTTTTATGTTACTCGGGGACTGTGTGTAATAATTTAACGTGTTGTTGAAACGTTGACTGCTTCTCGAGAGAAGTGGAAGCCACGGCGGATATTTGTTCTAAATCGTTTGCAAATATCTCGTTATGCTGTCAGGAATAAGTGACATACCTTGAGCAGCTCGACGGCAGCGGTAGACGTTCGGATTAATAAACGCCACGATGAACGGCACAGCATCACTATTTGTGTAGTTAAGCAAATGTTTGGAGAATTCGGTCACGTCTAGTCGGTGGGATAATTAATCACTGTGCTGACGTCGGAGAAATTATGATGGCTTGTCCCCCTCGCTCCGTTCTGGAGTGAATGCCAAACGTATACTTTGCCCCCGCTGAAAGGAACTATAACTCTTTACTCTTTATTTTGGCGGGAAGATGAGGTGGACTTTTCGGTTGGTTCTTTTTGCTGAGGTCGGATACCTGCACGAGAGTTTGACAGTGAGTGAATTAGGTCGGTTCAGGTTTCAGGCTGCATGCTGCGGATCGATTGCGTGTTGACTTGGTATTTGATTTATTTGAACGCTTATTATGAACTGAATTAAGATTTATAAGTCCCCGAGAAACTTGTCAGCTGATAAGTATACAGTCATATTTCTACGAATTTATAATTGTTCTACCTATGTAATAATATTTTATACACACACACATACCTAACTGAATATTAACTAAAATCAATTTGAACTTAGGTAACTAGTATTGATGTCAGTATGTACATACACGGCACACAGTTAGAAAATCAATAGATTTATCCATGTAGGTAATGTAAACGTACATATACAATTTCAAACAAATATTTACATTGTGTGACAAACAAATTTTATATTCTACAAGATTCAAAAGAGTAATTCACGCCCATGGCTTGAATACATTCGAAAGATGTTCACTGTAATTTTACTAACACATTTCAACCTACTACAAAACCAAATAAAGAAAGTACAAATACTGTTCTGTAACGTATCGCTAGTAAAATTAATTTAAATACATAATCAAATTAAATATTTATCTAGCTATGGTGCTATGACAGATCATAAATCATTCTAGGATGCAGGTACACACGCGTCACTTGAAACTTGTCGCGACAACAACGCACCCCGCCTTATGGAAACCCTATTGTTTACATGTCAAGTGTCCAGGGTTCGAGTCTGTGTACTGCCCGTCAACCAGCACCAGTCCTCTGTCTCTCTCTGTAGGTATGTGTGATGTGCTGTTATCTAACAGGCACGCGGATATTTGAATCTATTCATAAACGGTGAGATTTCAGATTTCTCACGCAACGCCCACTTATTACCATTCGAGATGTCTGCCCTCCTTCCACGAGTCTCTCGTCAACCTTCTTCTTCTCCTTTTTGCTAGTTCTCTCTTTCATTCCAATGTCCATACAAGATATCGCCTTTCATTCTGGCTAAAGCGTTTCGAGCAAACACGTTCAAAGACAATATGGTACTATATGCATGTATTGTGCAAAATACATTACATTATATAGAATGATGACTAGGTTTAATTTAATTTTGTACATAATGATTGAATAGCAACATAAATTATATTTTATTCAACAAAGAAAATGTCTTCAATGTTTTTATAGTCTTCAAAAAAAATATTTTTTGGACAATAATTGATGGATGAGGCCGATATTTTGTATAGAAAACCAAAATGTCAAAAAACAATCGTAATCAGTTACAATTTCCAGTCAATCATGACCCTTTTTCCTATCGGTTTGTGTCAAAGCCAGTGACAGATGACTGTGAAAAAGATTAGAAAACACATTAATGGCTGCAGGAAAAAAAATTCAGCCATGCTGACCAACCTTTATATCTGTTTACACTGGAGACAATTATTATTATTCCAATATTAATAGCAGTAACTCAGTTTTCTGTTACTGAAAGTTTACTATGAACAATGCTAGAAAAGCGATTACAATTTTAAGGTCGTCAATCAAACGAAATTAAAAGTAGTCTAGACTTCATTTCTGTTGGAAAGATGAAGTTGCATTCTGTGCAGACTTCCTTTGTCTCTATCGACAAATAAATAATAGTTACTCGTTGGCAATGCCATTCATGTTCCAAACATTTACTTTTCTCTCTAAAGAACTACGGAAAACTATTCTATAATGGTAGTTTTTGTTACAACAATGGTCGAGTACACCTATCTCTGGTGAATCGATTTATGAACAAGTCCCGTATGAGTTATCTGTTAAGAAAATAGTTTTCTTTAACCTGTCGTTCAAACTAATTTCCCGGCTTTATATTCGTCGGAATAATTCTACTGAACGAACGACCGAACAATAGAAGAAAGTTTCCGTTCATAATTTACCACAATGTAAAAGCCAGTTTTGATTAACAGTGTACGCGCTTCCAGCGATTTTATTTATACATTCTGACAATGACGTTTAAATAATTAGCGTGCGACTAATGTTGTCTCATCACGCCACCGCACCGCAGAAACAAATAAAACTATGTATTGAGACAATACAAATATATTGTAAAGAAATTCCCAGCAAGTTGATTGTCAAACAGTCGATCAGCGGGACATGTAACTTTTCAGTTTAACTACTTCAGTTTCATTGTATTCGAATATTTAACAGGAAAAAATGGCTATAAATATTTTTATGTGTTATTTATGACCGGTCATGTCTCAGTAGAAGGTTTTATAGTGTTGTGTGTATGTTCTATCGATGGATGCTTTAGCATACTAAAAACTGCACTGGTATCGCGTTATCCATTACAGAGATACGTACATGTAGATCTGTCTATCTATCTGTATGCATATCCGAACAGAGCACGGAACTCTTCGTTCAAATGTCAGTCCAGGTTAGGTTAGTAGGTCGGCTTGGAAATGTCAATATTTTCTAAGTAAATTACGTATTTTATTGCGTTCCTGTACCACGTATGTCCGCTACACGAACACGTGTTGCAATTGCAAGCAAGCAAGCAAGCAAGCAAGCAAGCAAACAAACATGCCCACAGGTCGGTGCGCCAGTACTGCTCTCGCTGTACAAGGCGCGTCACCCGTGCTTCTCCGTCGTTCACAGCGGAAAATGCCGTTATTAAAATTCATTGAAAATTAATCTTTAAATGATTTCTCTTTTTTACTTTCCAGGCTTTTAATTGGATACTCCCTGGAAACGGACAGTTTTACTCCTACAGATTCGTTAAACATGCATGCATGCTTGTGATATGTATGTCTTTCCTTCAGTTCACTGCAAGCTAGGACAGTTATACATATTTAATGAATATTTTAATAAATGTGAATAGTTTATTGCTGGTTTACTATTATAATAAAATTGCTGTTAAGTAAATGTAGATATTATATCATTTATTTCGTGTGTCTGTGCTTAATTCGTACAACTGTGTCGCCTGATAATTCCCAGAATCAACTGTGCAAATAGCACCGTTTACCTTTCGTATCAACACCTGCATTGCGGAACAAAAATCTAATTAAACGAATCATTCCACAGAGGCTTGTGTCAGAATATGCAAATGAGTCCCGTTTGAATTTCATGACAGATGCATCTGCAATTCCGCGAGACACTTTCAAACAACGTCGAGGACGTCTCCGTCCGAGTTACAATAATGAAAGGACGCTGGTGGTGGCGGTGGTGACGCGGTGGTTCGCGAGATTTGCAAATTACGGAATTATGCAGAAAACACACGGGACGAGGACTTTTGCAGCACTTTTTCTCTTTCGCCACATTTGATGAATGAATTCCGTAGAAATCTTCCATTTATGACGGCGGTAGCAAAGAGCGAACGACAACTGGCGCCGTGAGTAGAATGAAAATAATAATTCATTTTTCAAGTGCGGATAGTCATTGTTCCCGATTCCGATAAATTATAATATTTCGAATCCATGGATTTCTGTTCGTGACACTACTTTGTCAATGTTTTAACGTGCAGTACGTGTATTACCCTACCCTACCCTTAGTTCTGGACTAACTGCATTTTTACTAAACTCCCCTCTGTCCTCTTCATCACCCCCACTCCTCTTGATGTGTTTAAAGCACCCTTACTCATGTTACTCATACCGATGCTTTGAGCCCAGGATCGTATTTGGCAAGGAAGTTGCGAAAGTTACGGCAGCTTCAAGCATCGTAACTTTGGAATAAATTTAATTTTGATGGGACGGTTTGGTACAGTGTTCCGTACACTTACCGTTCCAGCTTGGTTGGCTGGAGTGGTGGATTTCATGGAGTGCAGTGTAGAGTCACGCTGACTTATTGACGGCAAGGTGAATGTCATTCAAGTAGCTATCAATACTCGTATGGAAATATAGATTTGGAAAGCAGTCACAGTCACAGTAAGATATACGAGATGCTTGTTTCAAGTGTTCTTTCATATTTATTGCAGTGAGAAATCCTTGAGTTGCGTACTGTTTCATCGATATATTGCTGCCAATCGCATTTCAAGTGTGAAAGTACGGTAATTCAGTAACCCCTGTGCATTTGAATAATATCCGCCAGTATTGAAACTCGATAGCATAATATTTTCCAGATAATTTGACATTTACTGTCATAATTTACGACAATTATGAATTAAATATTTCATTACTAACTGTGACATTTGACATTTTGTAATTTACGTTATAAATCTAATATAATTACATTTGGTACATGTAAACCTGTTCATTACTGTTGGCATTTGACCACCCGTAGCTTGATATCGAATAAAGGTTAATTTCATTTCTTTATTAAATATAAAATAACGAACTGATATTTTTATCTAACTGTATCTGATCAAATCATATAGAATCTATGTAATTTCTCCTCATATCTCTATTAATTCATAGCAAGCGACATTTCAATTTAGCAAAAATTTTTCACCATTTCAATAAATCAAAAACGGTTATGCATCATCATACTGTGACCGTATCGGGACTAATTAAAAACCAAATACATCTCTGGTTTGGTCCCGTGTCCGCGACTCGTGCGTTCCAAAAAATTCCATCCTGTGTTCCAGAATCTACCGTTTATGATTGTAGTGGGATTCGGCCGGCAAACACACGAAAAAATCCTGGAATATATGGGAACCATTAATCCATAGTAAAAACAAAAGCAGGAATTTCTGCCAGCGGGACACAAACGCGGGAAATAAATTTAAATTTATGAAAGTACAATTCGGAAACGAGTTTAGAACCGGTCATTTTGCTCTATATAGAAAGGTAGTTTTGGTAATTTGCTGCTGTTCACGTTGTTGGCAATTTTGTCGTCATCGTCATCGTTGCTGTGCTTTTGTTTTCGGTTTCGTTTTAGACATGAAAGAACAACAGGCACTGGGGGATGTGCGTTGGTTGTTGAATTGTTATGTTGGCTGCACTGATTCATATATCAATGTCGGTTTACACCTATACCGTTCTGTCAGTGCTAAATGGCGTGAGTACGTTTATAGTTCATGTTTATTCTTTATTGTGGTCGGCTCCTTGTGACACCCAGCCTGCTGCATGTTCAATGTTTAAATCAATAATAATTGTGTATTGTTTTTATGGAACCCGGGCGGCCATTGTCTTAGAAAAAGTGCAATAATTACGTAGGTGATACTTGATATTGATGTGTATAGTCTGGTACTAGCATGTAACTAGGCCTGGCCCGGCCTGCACATACTACAAATGTGTTATTACATGTATATATGGCGGATATGTGGGCTTACAACATGTAGGAAGTGACTGGCGCCTAGTGACTTCCGTTTGAGTCACCAATACCTATGATTTAATTAATATTATACACCTAACTCCTCAATCATTACAACGCGATACATTTGAATTCATTTATTTTTTGTCGATACTTTGTTGGAAGCACTAATCATTGATATAATACTATATAATTATAAACATTTCATGGTAATTTTATTCATAGTTAAGCGGATGTTTGCTTTTGCTATTAACACAAATGTTGCAAGTTTGCTACAAAGTAATCAGTTTAAGAAGAGCAGTTTAATTTCATGAAATATACGTGCAATGAAAAGAATACGGTCTTTGAAAATTCCAATGTAATATTCTCTAATCTATAAACGGAACAGGAGCAGGAAATACTACCGGTAGATTTAAAGCCTATGTATATTATATTTGTAACTGAAAAAAATTTCATTATACATATTTCTTCGCATGCTTTTTAATTCCGCAAAAATGCTTACGCACAGGAGGGCGCACCGAATTTCAATATATCAAACACATTCAGTTCATTGCGGTATCTGTCTTCAATCAGGACCGTTCGCAATTTCCATTCAAAAACTCGCGACCCTCTTTTTCCTTTTGAAACGGGCGTGCATGTAGGTATCTGTAATTTCAGTACTCGCCTCGGCTCACCATTGCACGCGCGCTCCAATGGCATAGTGCCAAACAACTTCACTCTCTCTCCTCTAATGTATTTCTCTCAAAATCCCGTCAATGTCTGTATGCACATTTCATACCATCGTCTACTAAATTCTTTGTTACACACGAATTAAACAACAACAAACATATACTACATTTAAGCATGAACCATTTATTTATACACACATGTATGTCCAGAATCCAAAGCAATTTCAGATAATTGAAAAGTGGCCAATAGAAGAGATTCGTTTGTAATTTTTCATTCTGTATTTTGCGTCGATGTTTCTTTGAAATCGAAAAGTACTATTTGAAAAAAAAAAAACGCTAGCGGATTCTAATTCTGTATGTGTGTTATATTGGCAGTTTCGTGCCTTTGTCCGTTATGCGGTGATTGTGGTCCGGACTACGATGCGCTTTTTCTGAAATGAATGCTTCGCTTCCTCCATCAGCCTGTTATATATGTGCGCACGCGTAACCGGGTTTATGTCCGCTGCTTGTTTCTGGAGAATTAATTTCTACCAACTTCCCCAAAAAAATATATGTATATTCCATTCCTGCTGCTATTTGTTTTGAGATATTTACATTTTTATTATTTCGACGACGAACAATTGTGGTTGAGACAGAGACTTTTCTAGTGAAGATATTATGAAATATAATAAGTTTGTTGTTGGAAAATGAGTTTGGTTTTCAACAGTTTGGAAAGTTTCACTTTGCCTGAATGTGTACGACGTGTATTCATTTGGAAATAATCCTAAAGTAGGTGTTACAGAACTCCAGGCACGGACTAAAATATGATATATACTTTAACAGATAGACTTCTGTTAAAGAATATGCTACATTGTTGACTTATCAGTACTTACATATGATATCTAAGTAAGAATATTCATGATTATATTTTATATCAGTGTAAAACTACTTGGCATTACGAAAAATATCATTTTACTTGTATGCCAACTCTGTCACAGAACAGAGGCAGTGAAGACTGAATATTTTCCAGCCGTATTTAGCGCATCCATTCGGAAATATCCATACGATATTTCTTCATCTAAATATTTTTCTTCAGATTGCAGTTCAAAACTTTAGATTACTATCGTTCTTTTTTTTTGTTCGTCACACAATGGCAACTGATTAAACTTTTATACCAGTTGCAAATCGCAACCAATTCTGAATAAATTAAAAAAAACAGCGTTTAATTTATAGCTTATGAATAAAGATTCTATCGCGCGAACCTCACACTTTATTTTAATAAAGTCGTTTTTATCAACTTTCCCACAGAATAGAAACGTTATTAATAGTTTTCCACGAACATTTTATGCAAATAAAGTGAGTCTATTTAACGCGTTTTTTTTACAAAACTTTGTCTACGGAAGCTTCGCTGTACATCCTCAGTGTTTAGGTGTTACAACTCCTGAATGCCACACACGTTGTGCATAATTTAGAAAAAAAAAACAAACAACATTTCGTTCTTCTTTAATTGCTAATTAGGAATGTGTAAAATGTTAATTAGTGTGCGAAGAAGAAACAACTTATTTATTGTAATTAATTCATTGATACGTTCTTTTCCCAAAAAAACATGATTCCAAAACTAGAACATTACCAAATATTAGTAGATATTGCATCATACAATTAAAAGATATTTTCATGTTATAAAATTTTGTTAAATGGATGTGTTTATTAATGGAATAAAAAACATAATTATATTTTATGTTCGTCAGATGCATGTTGCTTGTTATACTGGCTGTTCGCCCACATTAAACAGTTCTTTATGATTTACAGTGAAAAATTGTTCCGCATGTTAATCACCGAATTATTTCATATTTTACGAGACGCACTCCGCCAACGAACGAGGTAATTAATAATTCTTTTCCATTTTCGGTTAGTCTTAATGTTTGTTTTCATAATGACGGTGTTATTATTTTACGAGCGTGTGATATTAAAAAAAAAACAAACGTCAACGGATTTTCTTAGTTACGACTCAATTAATGCTGTACAAGTCTTTAACATGGATAGAACAGTGCAATGGGATGGCATTTATTTTATCTTTTTCTGACTCATCGTATTGGGCGTCGCATCTCCGGAATATTTCTGTTGAATGACGTTAGATTTTATTGTGTCCCAGTTCCAAGGATGCCTTGATTTCAATGGCTAGCATGCACATGGTGGACAAAAAGTATTGAATGTTGGGATTCTTCAACGAAATAGAAGAATCGCTTTCCGAAATATTCCAAATGTTTTAGCCAATAACCTTAGTACATCTGGTACTGAGCTATTGTTCAAACGGCCAATTAAATGAAATCACGGGAAATAAATTCCATGGAATAGTTTTTATTTTTGTTCCACTTTCAATTAACTTGTGAGAAAATATTTGTACATTGAGAAAGTTATGAGAACTATTTGACTCATTTCTGCATGGCTCTGATCTTTATATAGCAGCGTAATGCTTTCATGATTGTGTTAGTAAGATCTTGATTAAATCCTGTCGACTTACTCAAAGGGTTGTTTGCGTCTTCAGTTTTCAATTCAACCGGTCAACTTAAGTCGATTCTGCATTTAATCTTCAAAGATATATTTCCCATTTGTGTAATCGTGTATTTTTAGTTCATAAAACGTTTATGTCTCATAAAAATCTCTCATATTTATAGAATGATGTATTTGGTTAATTATACACTGAGTGATTATTCCACGTAGATACTTGACTATTAATGTTAGTGATTTTCAGTCGAGTGTCGTGCACAGCGGGCATTACGTAAGGTTGTTTCAACTAGATAGTTTAACAGGGAACGTGGTACATAAACGCTGATGGAACATGCTTTGTTTCACTTGTACTTGCTCTCATCAAGCCATGATGGTCATAAAATCCGTGAGGAAACACTCATCATCTACATTGGTTTACACAGAGCACACATAGCCAGTTACACACAGGCACCATGTTATTCCAGCAACATCATCGTTACCATTTAAGCGGGTTAATTTTCATCATTTTTACAACATTGAACAACTCTCGTCAAACGATTACCTATCATTTGAGATAATTCTCGACGGCGCCGTTGCAAATTGCGCAGATTTTTCTCACAAAATAAAAACAAATAGTGCATTGAGGCATAACAGAGAGTCCCAGTTTAATTAAGCAGTTACAGACTGCTCTATCATAGTGAGCGGTTATATAGTACATATTATATTCGTTACCTCCCGGCAACTAATTCCGTTAATTGACGGAAACTACCACGTTTGAAGTGTTGTTTAGTTTGTTTTTGCACCATCGCCACACTAGCGCTAGTGAGCTATACTCAACTTGTGTTATTCTTCGTTTAGTTTTATGATTCAATCTTTTTAAATCTTTCAGAGAAAGATTTTCTTTAGATAAATGTTTGTTTACAATTGTTTCTGCCCTTGGGGTCGAAGTTTTATACACCTGAAGTGTCCGGAACACTTGGACGAATCCATTTACTAAAGTATGTTTGAATGTTGTTTATATTTTCGCTTATAGTGCCAACGTACGTTATATATTTCATCTGTCCACGTGTAAAGTATATGTATTTGATATTGTTGTTAATGATAAATAAGATTTGTAGCACTTTTTGTAACTAGTAATGCCGTGCCATCAGCTCGTCATGTCGACTCGCCCTTCATTCTTCTTCTTCTTCTGCTTGAATGCACCACACTTTCCCCTCTGTGATGCCAGTTCCGTGACGGCTGTCACTGATGCTTCGCAACACGAAGAGGAACAGCACAATAGCCGATATTTCCTACGACGCTGGTGTGTGGGGCAGTGGGGAGTCGACTATAACGAACAACGAACAAGAGAAATGGAAAACGAAACAAGCTTCTCTAGCCGTACGAAGTAGTTGTACAGTCCTTAAAGGAATTGCGCGCATCTGCGATTCATCGCTGACTTGGGCGTGTTGTGCGTGTGTCCAATCGATAGACAATGTCGTGTCGTTGTATGACACTGTCATTTTAATAAAGAATGCTTTGACATATAAAACAATGGACTACTGCCGGTGTTTGTGGAATATGACAAATGATAGGGGGCGGCGACTGAGTTTTGTATATACAAGGTGTATTGTAAATTGCACAACAGTTACCCGTGATTAACGCGACTGGCTTCCTGTTTGTTAGGTGTTTTACCACACCCAGTAGTAACCTGATGCCTCGTAAATAAACACGGCATTATTTCAGGTATTTTCTTGCTTTTGTCCCACGGGTCGTCTGCTGTTATACATGGAAAATAAATACCACTGTCTTAATAGCAAAAGCTGATGTAAATGTTGTTCGTTTCAGCTGTGCAAAGCTATCATTGTTACTCACTGAAATTCTTCACGCTACATTTATTCCTAAAGCTGCATTAGCAGCCCGTTGTACGGCCGACATGGCGCAGAGCTGTAATCAATCTTCTTATTTTGGATATATCTTTCGACAAAAGTTTTAAATTTAAATTGTTATGACTCTGTTTCTTGTGATCTCCTCTTTCACTGTGTTTCTCTCTATATACTGTTCAAGTAAAATAACTAAAAGACAAATACATAGTTTGTGGAGGAGGCAGAGACAAATATGATATTGACAAATAATGTCTTATAAATAAAAGGAAAACTATAAAAGATGAGCATTGCTCTTTATTATCTGACAGTTGACATCCGAATATAACGGTGTGCGCTGGGGAAATGAAATTGTAGTTTTTAAGATTGCTTCCGATGTTCGTTTTCTCTTTGTCAGTGTGCGGTCACACGTTGTGCCGGACAGCTCGACACAGGATCAGCTTATTGAGAAACCGCACAAGTCATTTAGATCTCACACAGAATTGAACCCTCAGGCATTTTATATTTTCCCAGCTTCTACCTTGTATTAATACGTACGTATTTATTTGTAGAAACAAAATGTATATATCTAATAATGCAATGTTAGCGTATAGGAAACAAATTTATATTTATGTATAGCTCAGATTTAATATCTACCTGGCTTCATTCTTTTTTCTTAATCTTGCAAAGAAAATATTTACACAAATGGAAATTAAATATACGAACTTAATTATATTCCTGTCTAGTGGAGCTTCTAAATTATGGGCTGAAAATGATCAAAACAATTCACTACGCATCATACAGCTTGTTCTAGCAAGTGCGCCCCCGAGCAGTAAAGAAATCTCATAAGACATTGTACTCACGCTGAACTGTGTCTGTGTAACGTCTCACAAGATCGTTTACCAACGTTCCCCCCTATTCCGTCATCGTCTGTAACGTTACGCGCGCGTTCTGCTAGCAGTACATCCCGCACCCGCACCCTTCACTCCCGTCTATTTGTCATTGCTGGCGATGTTTGATATATTTATGTAACCGGGATTGTCTGTGGCAAAGTGCTTGGCCCCGTACCCCCTCCGAGCACGCTGCTTGCGTTCTTCGTCCCCCACATTAATCGAGGTACTGAAATATGTCCGCGCTTGGAACAGACAACCGTGATAGCTCCTTTCATGCGAAGAAAAACCCGCAGGATTCCGTGGAATCTGCACAGACAGCAGGATACCGCCGTGTGGGCATGTAAGGATCAGTCCATAGTCGCCCGTCACACCACGGATCTTAAGGATTATCACCAGTTATTATTAGAAATTATAATTTAAAATATTGAGTACTTCATGTTTTAAATATTTCTCATTCTTCTTATCACCCAATCGGATCTCGTATCTAATCCATATAGTATTTCAATCTCCATTTCATTATAGAATAATGTATCAAGTATTTCTTTCCCAAGTCGGTGTGGTTGACTCTATAATGGTATTCTGAAATAGCAAGTAATACATACGCATGAATGTGGTGAACATACACTGGAGCACGCCACTGGTATGCACTGGAATGTTTTATGTCCAGGGTTCCGTGCCAAAGGTTTGTTTGCTTTAATCCACAGCCTGCTCTATCGGCGTCTTTTACCTTTGAGCTTTGTGTTAATTATACACCGGATTCAGTGTGGAAGGCCCGAGCCAGCAAGTCTAGCTGTTGCAGTGAGTGAGTGACTGAGCATGAGGATGAGGACAGTGCTGCTGTTTCCTAACACTGCGGTGTAATCACTTAACGTGTTTGTATCTATCCCATCGCTCGCTGCGCGTTCAGCCGCACTCAAGCACTAAGTCTATAGACGCACAACACTATGATGCTCTTCATAATAACCTCTAAATAGAAACACGAATAATTGGGCTCTGCTGCGGTCAATCTCGCTTTAATGAATGCTGCTCGAGATACCAGGCGCTGCTCTGTTTTAGTTACGCATGAGTACCTTTTTATCGGACGTTGTTTTAAATAAATATATACCTCTCACTCTCTCCCCACTGGAAATGTACTTGTATTAAGTTATCTGTTATTTCAAAGCGACCAGACTGTCTAGACTTATCTAAAAACAGTTTGTTAAAGATTTCACAGGGGGATTTAAAAGCAGTAATTAATTTACTTCTATATACTTTTTGACAATCTACACACACACACACAAAGTTGAATTATTTTTATGTCTTTTCATTGCAGCGAGTAGATAATCTTTATGAATATATCCAACTGTCTGTCAAATGAAATATATTTCTAAACTTGTCACAAATTGTTGAGTCAGCAGTTTTGCTTCTTTTCATATAAAATTCCATTGAATCTGACATATCCAACATGTAAAAAACGAATTTCATTGAATATGCATAAATATAGAGAGCGATAAGTAAGTGAAATATGCCGACATATACGGATATGTGCAAAGAGCCGGTGACATGTCCATCAGGGGTTTGCTATCATCTCCACGACATTACCGGATAGTAGAGTTCGTGGTCGACATCGTCATCGGACAAGTGGCCCCGGAAGCAGCAGCTGACCATGCGGCTCTTGTCAGTCGGCTTAACACGGATATCGTCCGATGTAATCTGCTTGGTTACCTAGCAACCGGTCCGAATCCAGTTTAATATTTAATCGGAGCGGGTAGAATGGACAGACGTGAATACGAACAGATGTAAGGCAGATCCAGGCACAGGGGAGAACATATCATGTCTTAGTCCTGGAAAAATACCATACATTGTTACGCGAATGTGACGCGTATTACTTAATGTAATTGCATTTTAATTAGTGAAGATTGATGGCAAGTGTGTAGTTAAATCTCTCTAGATATATCTATAACATGTCGTGTGAATGGAGTAATGTCTCATTGATCCAGCGACAAGACAGTCTATGTATCTTCTAATTGTATTAAAATGTAAACTGTACTTTAGGGTTGAAATTCAAATAACAAGCACCACAGCAAACCCTCTCCGTTAAAGAACCTCGTTAAATTGTACAAGCTGCTCCCTAAATTTTCATAAATATGGTGTGAGACTGTAATTAATATTCATAAAAATTCAGAGAAAAATTAACATGTCCAAAAATACCGCATTTTCCATTTCGCTTGCAAACCAAATAAATTTCATAAATATTAATAACGCCCAACTGAGTAAATACCGATAAAAATTAGGTCGAAATGAAGTAAGGCATCGAAATCAATAAAGAAAAGCCCAGGAGGTTCGTCAACAAATACGATAGGGAAACTTTTTGGCTAACGAGAAAAACTAAACTCTTCCATCTAATTTCCTGACACACACCAACAAATCCCAACTAATCTACTTCCTGTCTCGCGATTTTCCAGATAACTTATCCAGACCCTTGCTTACAAATCACTACTGGCCACTACTATGCACTGATATCTATCTCCTCCCCCTCACCGCCTGAATAACTTTCATATCGATGTACAACCCTCACACAATAATAGCACACACAATGTACATAGTCCTCCGTTCAACAGACTCGCAGGCCTTCCATGATACAACAATACCGTGTACTTACCGTCCAGTAATGACATGTTGATTCATCGTTTGTTTTTCGTTGTTCTTCTGGTTTTATTCTGGTTCGTTGTACATGCACGGCGGCTGGAGTGTACGACGAATGAAGAACGTTGATTGTCGGTTATGGTCGGCCCATTCGGTAACTGCTTCGAAGCACGTCATCATGTACGAAGAAAGCAAACAGAGAATTATCCGTGTGCTGCGTGGTACGTGACTAAAAATCAGTTTTCAATTTTCGTCTGGCCGCGGATGATGAATTGAAAACGGATCATGGCATGAAAACAAACATTTGATCTTATAGGATATACTTTATTGAAATCTAATTGTATTGAATCGAATCGATTGTATTTACAGTTGGAATTATATTGATTGTGAGGCTTTAGATTATCTACTTAATCATGAAAATAAAACCGAGGTGCGTGTGCGCGCGCGCGTCAGTGTGTGTGTGTGTGTGTGGTTGAAATAAAGAGGCTTTCTGATATATCACCAGATAGAGATGGATTGTTATAATAAGATAAACAAGAAAACAGCGCCGGTAGGTAGATGAAATAAATTAAATCAAATACAACAAATCTTACATGTATCTCGTATACAGTATAAATCTTTTTTTAACCTGTAATTAAGTAGAAAAAAGCATTCACAATGAAATGAATCGACGTGTAATAACATTTATTCTATGATTTCATTACTGTAAATGCATTATTATATTATCAGGTAATGTTAGATGTCTGAGTTTTCAATGTAACATTTACGTTTAAATATGCTTGTTGTCTACAGTGTAGTTTCGTAGAAAAACTACCAATTCCATTACACAAGGTATATTGTCCTTTAGTGAACAGATATATATGTATGTGTATGTATATGTAATGGTAGCTAATTTGAAGGCAATGTCGTGATATGAACACGCCAACATGCAGAGCGTCGATTTTTCTACTGAACAGAAAATCAATTCTGTTTATCTGTTCAATTCAGTGGGTAATATCGATGATGAATCGAGGCGTGTACGAGAGCTGTGGAACATTGTATTATAATGAAGCCGGTGGTAGATAATGTGCTAGAACGGATGATGTGGGGCCGATGAACATTACACAGATTGAAAGGCCCCACGTGAGTTATGGTACCGGCCCCCACTGATGACGGACGCCCTGTGTGTGTGTGTCGATGAATTTGCAATATATCACGTTATTAACCTGTGTGCCACTTCTGTAATGACAGCACAACACGTCAGAGCCCAGTGCCTCGAAATCTGCATGTAAATGAACTACGTAAAAATAAAATTAATTTTGGTGTCTGATGAAATTTAATTTTTGAAAATTCATCGCCCTCGTTAGCGAATAATTGCTTTAATGATTGAACGTAATATTAAAAACTTGACACGTTGTTACTTGGTTAATTTAAAACACGCTAAAAACATGATTGTTTTAATACAATATACAATATTGCCGACATAAATATTTTTTGCTCGTTCCGCAAATTCACAGCAAAAAATGTTGACATAACACCATACAGTGTATTAATATACTTTGGGATACTTACATTTACAATATTTATATTTTGACATAGATGCTTCTATTCTGAATGGATTTTATACTATTTTAAGAAGATTTTGTCTGAAACCTTTAATTTAAAATTGTGAAATAGAAGTTTTTTAAAAGTAAATATTGAGTCACGAACCTTTTTTATAGCAATGTTGAAAGGCATCTTAACCATGGGTTACGTTGGCTTAACAACTCATCATTTTATAAATGACATGCTAATTTTCCAGCCATGTAACGAAAGCGCACTGTAATATTCATGTAAAGTTGTTTTTTCTCTCTTCGTCATTATTTAATAAACAAATTATTGACCCCGAACATTTTGGTGTGTCGTGGCCAATATTTCGAAAGTCCGGGTATCGTGTTTTGAGCAAATTACATTATTTAAAATAATTTTACGCGGGTCGTTTTCGGAGATTTTCGAAAACTGTACGAGCGTTTCGTGCCTCGATTAAAACACAGCCGGGTCTGAAAATTACAGCGGCCAAGCACCGTGGTTATTGTTATTCACCACGTATTTATATGCGGCGAGCGGTTCGAAGTCTGGTCGTTGCGAGGGCGCGGACAGAGAGGAGGAAGTGCCCGCTATCAGGGACCTGGTGGTGCTAGTGCCTTCTCAAAACGCCATTATATCGTGAGATTAATTTCGATGCGTTTTAATGTAATAGGGGACAGGTTGTTGTCGCAGTTGTACGCATCATGCGTACGTATCAGTAACTCGACTTCTGTGGCACTCAAACAGTGTACAACAATTATCGGAAATATCTATACATATATGCTTTCAGTCACTATGAAAAATTGTTTGACAATACATATTAAAATGCCTATTTACTTTGTAATCATGAAAGTAGAAGGTATGTCAATATTTAGTAAAAACCGTAAATCAATATTAGTTTTATTTTTAGTCATGCATAATTTATAACAACTACAATATGGTGTATTGTCCTTGAAATTAAACATTTGAAAACCGTTTGATCATATGCTCATCCCAGTATATACACGTATGTAAATATTTAGAATAGACTTTGTCATACGTTTGATTCTGAGAATTGTCCTTTGTGCTTTGAAAACTAACTAACACAGCCATACACACACTACAGAGAGCTAATGTTATTTGACGTTTGAGATATGTATATTGATTACAAGTAATGTAGTCGCGTGAATATAAAAGTGTTATGTAAATCACATACATAACCATGAGTAACCAAGTTTATGTATCGATAGTTCAAAGTATTTCTCACGTGGTCCAGCACTGGTCATACATTATTATTCATTGTTGCTGTGTATATCAGAGTCGAACTGAGTTTGGTCTAATTTTCAAATTCCCATTGAATATGTAACATAATATTCGTAAAACCTTCAATCGCGTATTGCTGAAGACTTTTAAGATCTGGCAATTAAATACGAACATTGAACGGACCACCAATATCGACTCAGCACCATATCAAGGTCTGTGTATTTTTTAAAGATTTAATTCAATCTCTAACGAAGACTTTCACTGTTTGAAACATAATATTCTTAAATTTGATATATTTTTTTGTTGAAATTAATAATTTATTGGCTATTCCCAGCGACATTCGACCCGAGGACCTGTAGCGTTATTTTTCTTCTCCTGCCGGGAATATCTCCGCTGGTTTATTAACAAACTGATCCATCTGATGAAGAATGCCAATTCGACTGTTTGCTGTGGTGAAGTTTCGCCCCGCAACCCTGCACCCTCCACCGAAGTCACCCTTCACATACAATTCTATTCAATCAAGAACAATAGACGGACGGCCTCGCGTAACAGTAATTCGATATTTTTTTCTTCGAGACATCATCCAATTACCGCTGAAAGCCAGTGGCCTATAATCTGCACAGTTCGGTGTCAGTTAGCGGTGTGTGACGCAACCCCTTGGTCAACCCTAATCCAGGCCAGGGCGAGCACTGGTGTGGCTTCTTCCCATCGTCTTCTTCTCGTACTTCTGCTTCTTAATCCCACGGTCGACACATCGTCTTACGACCACGCGCTTGTAATGGCCTCCACTTCTTACAGCCTAGATTACGATACGACCACTCGCTTGCTCGCCTCTCTTATGTGTTCGATGTTCGTCCAGGGATGAAAGCAATAGTCTTGTTAACGGGTTTAACAAGCCCCTCTCTCTGAATTTAAGTACACTGCTTCCATTCGTACAGGAAACTGATCCGGTACAACTGAAACGGGGATTTTTTTAGCCTGCCTAGATATTGATTACATCTTTCCGCGATTTTGATGGAATAGATTATATCTTTGTTACCGATATAATGCTCTTCCTATTGATATACATTCCGTGCTGTAGATATATAAGTACAGCTGAAGGACCATTCAGTGGAAAAGTACGTTAACAAAAGATCCTTGTAATGGATGAAATAAAAAAAGGTTCACATTTGTTACTACATGTTCGTCGTTAGAAACATATATGCTGCGCACTTGAAATATGATTATTATTTTATCCTTTTACTTTGCCAGTAATTGTTTATTTGCTTATATCATGTAATATTAATTAATATCGTGTATAATATAGAATTAGTTTATTTTTAGAACATGTTCCTGTTATTCTAGCGTTTTTGTTTATTTACTTTACTGTCATAATCCCGGAACATAACTGGTGTTAAATATTTACAATATATGACATGATCATAATATTGTGATGCATAATATTTGTCGCGCAGATTTATTTTGCAAGATGTTTCCCTGAAGTACGTTGATGGTATTATGGAATTATTATAAACACGCGTACGAAATGTAGTTCTTGTGTGTACAGTTGTTAATACATATAATGTCGGTTACAAATAATACTATTACACTACAGACACCATTGCTGTTATGTAATTTGTAACAACTAAGCGAAATATAGACGGGAATAGTAGTAGTAGTTGACAGATATCTACGTGTATGAATGTATTGTTACTATATGAGAAGTAGCAAAACCTGTACTACTTGTATTACTACCAGTCTCCTCTGTTGCACAATAGAATTGCCACAAACAGTGTCCTGTATTCATGCATAAATTATAAATGGATACCATGGCAGCTGCAAGCCTGATACATATTTCTCAGCGGAAAGAAATTGTTTTGTAGACACCCTACATTTCCACTTCAATGCGCAAATATCAAAGACCATTCATAAATATACAAAATAGATTTTTTTATTAGTTGTGTTTGCTTATTTTTAATAGTTAATATTTTCTATTTTAACGAGGGTAACGGTTTATTTATACAAAGTCCAACCCACTTTATTATTAGCTGCATACTTGATGAAAATATTTGCTCGACAAATATGAACATTGTGTGACGTATAAGGTAAATAAAGTAAAGTAAATACATAATTTCTCCATTGAATTTGTAGTTTTTTGTATCAAACTACACATGAGGAATATGTAATGTATGGCTGATTAAACGGTGTAGGTAGTTTGTCATGTATGATAGCTATCGGGAAGTTATTCGCATATAGATGGATATTAATAATGTCTGGATAGAAGAGCTATCGTACCGCTATCACCTCAATGTCCTTGTATGCTATTGGTTTATCTATGTACTCGCTTGGGAGTAGGGATAAACATGAAATTGTACTCTAGGCGTCTGACTCGCGCTGGTTTGTGTGGTCTAGTTGTGAGTGTAGTGGCTTGTTAACCGAGAGATCACTGGTTCGAGCCCGGCTTTGGGCACTTCAATTCCCTGATTAACCGCAATGTGTCGTAGATGCAGTGTAATGCGTTTGCGATACCTCTCACAAGTTCAGGGTAAACTAATATGTCGGTACACAGCTTAATGGCCCTCCATATGCCATTCAGTTTCAACGCGACATTATATTACACATTTATTTTTTACATAATATCTAATCATTTCTAAAATAACCTTCAGTAAAAATAACTAACTACTGAAGATTGCAAGTGTTTTATTTGTAAATGTATTTACATGTAATTGTTGAAAGAAAGCACGTATGATGTAATATGCTAATCCATTCACAAACAGAGAAAGCTAAAACTCATTACAATTCAATTCATCATTTCACGGTCCTCGCACTGGCATAAATTACAAGTTATTTATAAATCCTGAGTGTTTATATTTAGCAGTGGATAGGCGGTATTTCAAGGTCTACATACACACACACACACGCGCACACAATCATTGAACAATTATGTATTTCACGTGTAAATGTGCATTTGTATACTGTGTCACTAACAACAATGCACAGTATGCCTACTACCGAAAGAAAATGGCGTCATTCACTCAAGTTCCCACGTTTAGTCATCTGATTAAACAAGGTAACCTTATCTTAAATACGTGTGCAAATAGACTGCCAAAATTAATGGTACAGTAAGCATATTATACCTACACAGAGACGGACTCAGTACGATAGGGGAAATTTAATACGAACATCTGCTGTTAACGTATTATATATTGTTTATAACATACATTATTATTTAGTAGAAAAATATTTTCTACTAAAGGAATGTTTGATATGCCTACGTAAATGTGCATTCTAATGATTTTCATAATAGAGTCAGCTGGTATGACTGTCTGGATATTCATTTGAATTTTATCTTTATTGCGTGAGTTCATTTACATTCTAACGTTCATTTCTTTAAATTAAAAGCATTCTGTCATCCACTATAATAGTCTTTTTAACGGTATTATGAAGTTTTCTATGTCAGTATTAAACCTACATACCTACTCATTCTTCGTCTGTACTTTATTCATATATTTATCACCATTAAAGTCACCACACATACCAACACTTAGAGTCAACAATGTAAATCAAATTTCTCGCCGCTTCAAATATAAATTGATATGAAATAAATATGGAGACAAGCGTGAAATTTCATTGAGTCCGTTTCTGCTGCATCATGATACGTTACGTTACGTTTTACGTTCCTAGTCAAATCGTCAGCCCCTATTGGTTTAGTATACAGTAACTGACTGTCTTAATGCATTATAATTTTACGTTAAGTGCTGTGAGATTAGGTTTCAAACAATTCTTTGTTTTGTGCAAAGTGTGCCGTGACATAGGCCATAAGTACACACACACACACACACACACACACACACACACACACACACAGAGCGTCTAACTTCTTCACTTCATACATTCCATCGTGTGTAAAGTATATCTACTTACCATTTACTGCATCTAGAACCTCCTACGGTTCCTCGAACATACGTGCTTATATTTCTAAAACATACAACATTGAAATGTATCCGTACACATACATGTATGTAACGTAACTATACTCGTATCTACTTGTATGTACACGCTGCTCACAGCTTGTATGTCCAAAGTTTTGCTTGACATGTGTTTATATGTGAATGATAGCACAGTAGATAATAAAAAATGTTCCTTGCTGAAACAGTTCAGATTTAGGCAAATACATACTCAACTATGTGTTGAGATATGAAAGATTTTATTTATACAAGATCAACATTGTATTTAACTGTGTTTACCCTTGGATTAAGGTGTAGAACTTCCTTGTTGATATTAGATAACGGAAACTGATGCTTTTTTTTTTTATTAAAAAATAAGCATTTCTGCATAACACGCACACTGGTAACATCAATATTTGCTTAATATAATAAAAATTTCCAGCACTTGATACGGATATTCTGCTGTTACATATGAAAGCTTTATGTGTTATTTTTAAAAGTAGGACAGGCAATCAATACGTCTACGTGATAAATGTATAAATCTAAATATTCAAATATTATATAGTATGACAGTATGTATGATTGTAATATTTACACTAGCTATAATAACGTACATGTATGTTTTTTTACAGATTTGAAAAAACAATTCGTTCTGCCACCGGTGTCTACTCGTGTAGAGTTAGGACATCAGACAGAACTACGGTGTGTGCCTCCAGGAGGCTTACCCACGCCTCGTGTATACTGGCAACGGGGTGATGCACCGTTGCAGACGGACACTACGATGTTGGTGACCAGTGAGGGACACCTGCTGCTGGGACAGGCACGTGAGAGGGACACAGGAAACTACACGTGCGTAGCCGAGAATCTTGCTGCCAAACGAATGGCTGCACCAGCACAGATCATCGTCTATGGTAAGCGAAATTAAATACTTCTCGTGTGGTAACTCCATCATAAATGCACTAGTACTCTCTTCACATGTCCAACGGCAGATCGACGAACCATGCAAAACAAGGAAGCAATAAAATTAGAACAGGATAAAACAAAAAACGAGTACACCATCAATACACATAAAATTTCCTGCGGTTTTTATTCTGTGTATGAAATCGCGCAAGGCAACCATAAATTTATGTCGGGCTAATTTTACGGTCAAGTAAATTTTAATTAGACTTTGAATGTAGCGCATGTTTGTTTCATGTGTCGAGGAGTCCTGTGAGTAACCTTTTATTTATAGGGGCTCGTTAAAACAGGTGTTTCCTATGTCTAATTTTTAAATGAGTCATTGGCCTCTTAGTCATTTCTTCCTGGTACTCTAGTACCCTGTGTGTATGTGTGTCTAACGAAGGGGTTAGTAGTAGTTTTTTGCTAATTTTACACTTGTAATAGAAGTAGCATGTTGTTGGCTAATTACAGTTTTATGACTTCCTCCCGAATATATAAAACCACCCTACTTCCGTGCAGGCAATTGTTCAAAGAGGCCTAACACTCTTCAGTCTTCATACAAGGGCCGTACACTATTAGTAGGATAATATTTCCGTGACTATTTACCATTTCCACCTTTGCCAGAAAGCGAAAAAGTTAATAATACACTTACACTCTAATTAAATCTATTCTAATGCATATATAACCAATGATTCATATATGTATACAAGTTGTTTGTTAAAATAGTCAAGTTAAATGTACACACACACGTTAAAACAACAAAAACCAATTATCACGGCTAAGTAGACATTGTATTTTAGCTAATTGCTATTAGATCCCGAAACAGTTAGCCCGTCGCATACACTTAATCCAATCATCAGATTAGTGACGAACGTTACACTAGTGTGAGGGTTAGACTAACACACACACACACACACACATGCACAGCACACTGAGTTTACAAATAAGTTCCACTCTATCTGGAAACTGTTTGGTATGTGTACGTGCGAAACACGAGAATGGACACTGGAATGAGCGTATAAAAGTATCATCGCTTGACACTCGCTTTTATACCGTGTGCCTTTATGGCTTAATAGCGCTATAAATGTTGGCAATACTGTCCCATCGCTGCCAGATATCGCCTACTATATTTGCATACACTGTCAACAGTTACTCGGGGTTGATTTTCAAAATTGTTTTACACGCACGTAATATAAGTTTCCGGTGTATAAATAAATTATTCATATTGCCACAGTCTAGGATTACTGTAGTTCTTTTTGCTTGTAATAGAACTAGACTAGACGTTAGTTAATTGGGCACGTGTGCCTGACCTATGCCAGTATGTGATTTCCCGTGTCCACTGAAGTAAGTTCTGTTTTACGGCCGGTGAAATCGAGCGTTCGCTATAATGTTCCTTTTATTTTTATTGATGCCAGAAATGAGGAAAATAACACATGAAATTTAAGGCTCTACATTGGGGAGAAGGGAGTGTAGGGTGGGGTGGGGGGTTGCTACAAATCGTGGACCGAGCAACGCGCAATCTGAACAGGAATTATTGTTTTTTCCATCTCGCTCGCTCACTGATAAAGACTCGCGAGTCCTTAACAACAGGATGCGATCTGGTTCAGTGGACCGGCCGATGTTTTATACCTATAATAAATTTTTGACTTTTCTATGGTCTTTAATTTAAGGACCTATAACGTTTATTTTTAGAGTATTTTACTGCCGAATGCGAGAGAGAAAGGCTTACGAGTTTAAACATGGTATTGAAAATTTAACAAAAGGCTTTCCTGTATCGTCGTGCATCATTCCTAAATAGGATTCATACACCAAAGAGGGGCGGCGAGGGCGATCCGCCTATATGAGAATCATTTATTTAACATTCCTGTTTTATTTTACCTACAGATATATCCGGCACCAGGCTTTGTTTTCATCCGTGCGGTCGGCTTATTGTCATTGAAAATTTAACCTCTATCATCTGTATCGATTATCTAGCTACTCCCTATATCTATCTATGCATGTTTCTACTCGTTATGGATATATCCTATGTATACAACAGTATAATTTCATGAAATATTAAGTACTAGTCATTTATTTCTTGTTCCGTTTTTCTTCTATGCATTATACAATAGCATAACTCATTGACTTGGATGCCCTGTCATTTGTACTCTATCAGTTTGATTCAGTAAAATTACAAATTACAACATACAGTAATTACAGACAGCTGGTGAACTGAGTTAACTAGATAATTGCTCTATTTTCGGCTTCTCTCTATTATTTGCATACCATTAATTAAATAATATGTTATTTAATTTCTAATATGGCATACTTAATGTCCTGTGATATTTTCAAATTACATATTATTATCAAACCTCAACGTACTAATTATGTGGCGTTCTTTACTTTTGAATTTAAATTTATATGCTCGTTCACGGAAGTATTATACAATTGCATTCTACCAGCAGTAACTACAGATTATATATATAAGTATTGATTATTATATCTTAACGGACTTCTTCTCATTAAATAATTCATATAACGGTATATTAAAATCTCATCCCACTGCAACAGAGTGCTCGGGAAAGTATGAATAGAAAAGTCAAGTATGTACACTTTCACCATATTTCAACTATTCGTTTCTAAATATAAATTTTTCTTTCAACTCTTAACCAAGAGCCATAGATCTTGTTGTAGTGTGAAGTGGAAAAACAGAAATAAATGAAAACAAATGACTGTGCGTATGTGTGCAGAAATGAAACTGCAACTCATTTGTCGAAACGTCTTGTCAAAACAAAACAACGTACCGTGACATCAAAACGGTATAAATAAAATAATAAAGAAAACAAAACCTAACGCACATTGAATGACTTGCAACAAAACTGAATTAATTTAGAAGCATGAGAATCAATTTGACTGTCTTTTATTTTGTAATCTTTTGAACATGGCCCGGTTTTTTCGTTCTCTTATGACGGAATATTAATTTTCTGGCTTGCTAGCGTAAAGAAAAAAAATGGTACAATGGCAATTAAAAGTGAGCTCACTGGAGAGATGAAAATAGAACGTGGAGTTGTAAAGTCTGAAACGAAATCTCTCCATCCCTACTGCAATCCGTTGAAGAGACTGAGGAATGAGTACTACACCCGCCCCCCGTGCCCCTGTGCTCGGCTTACTCTAAATTAAAATAAAAGGAATGTATGCATGGACTTTACACAAGTGCAATTCTCCAAGGGGAACTAAGTTTGGCATTGACTTGCAGGGATTAACTCAAGTCATTTTACACCTTACCACCTGCCCGGCTACATACATTAACATATTTTACAAATGTATATTTTATTACCACCGTCTGTTCACTCGTTAATAAATTGTCATCGTTACTTTTCACTGCTAGTAAGTTAACCTCACGCGAATGTAGCAGAGAAAATGGTACATTAGTATTTTCTTCTTCTAGTGAAACTCCAACACCATGAGTTTATAGTCATACATCCAAGTAATTTCGCCAACTGTCTCTAGAGGAACTTTTATCGGCACTACATTGATTCATACATCATCCCGCGGCAACACAATTCTCAACTCATCGCAAAGTTCATTAATGCTCAACGACATAACGGCGTGTGGACGCGTTTCATTACTTAACATTCCCTCGACGTCTCGCAAGACAATGGTCCATTGTACGGCCCCCTGTGGCGGTCGAATATATGTAAAAAACGAACGTCGAGAAAATGTTATGACATGCATATTTAGGAATCTTATGTCTTCGTTTTTTTTATTTAGTTAAAAAAAGGAAGCACGCCTGTCAGTTTATTTATACTTAATGGCCGCATGTTGAATTTATTTATTGTTCAAAGTACTGTGTGTTTCGGTTCGTGGGTGGCTCGTGCCTCACCGGGTTCCGAGAATTTCGGGGTTGTTGCACATTAACACCACAACGACGCCTACTCTGATTGTAAATTACTCGGTATCGACAGCACAACTCACAATCATAGCCGATGAGATATTTGCAATAATTTTCATCTTCAGTACAGAGTAATTTTCAAAGTTATATGACAGTTATTATTACAGCATAGGTTTCACAATGCATTTTCAAGCTATCGGCTATTAATTATAATTTGCAAACACTATTTAGTATTCCAATGCATACTTGTTCAATATATATATACACACACGTTGGATCATTGTTAAGAAAAGTGTATTTTAATTTACTCTAATTCATCACTAATATCCCTTTGTCTTGTTCACAGTGTTACTTTCTAACAATACAAAGACTAATTATAACTTTATATTTTAACCACGTAAGTTTGGAAAAGCGAGCCGACGTTGGAGTGTACAAGTACAGAAGTTAATGAATTGTCGGGCTCTTTAAATAAACGTTCGTGAAGGAAATTTATAAAGACGATATTAATATTAATTACATTTTATCGCATTATCAAATTCCAAAATATACAGTTGTTAATCTGTCCATAGGAAATATATAGCATTTCCGCCGACATTTTCTTTTCTCTGTAATTCGTAGTAGTAATATCTAATTACACTGTCAAATAAATTAGCTACTATATTGTTTTAAGACCACCTACACAGTTTCATTAACATAATAGTCGTAAAGTCGTTGAATTACACCTCTGTACTGTCTTACTAACGCCATAAGATCTATATTAGTTCCGCTTTTATTTGCAAAAACTACACGCACGTAAATATCGTGTATCGGACGCGTGATGTATTTATTATCGGGTCATGCTCTAATAGCTCATGGCTGTTGTATCACTTGTGATATGGACACATGTAGGTGCACGTTTCTATGGACATATTGTTACATATGCGTGGGTCGTAGTGTGCGAAGCTTAAAAGTGCGCGGGTTCGTGTCTGATACCGAGACGATTGTCTCCATATGGCCTTGAGACATTGGACTTGATTAATTCTGACGCCACTCTGAATATAATGCCCGTATTATATTATTATTGCACGTAACTAAGAAGAGAAAATTATTGTAAATTGGCTAGGCTGTAAAGTAACTAACACCACCACCAGTGTTAATTTATACTGTGATATGACTCATTAATAAGACCTTCATATATACATAACGTGTAATTTTCTACGATATCATTCCAAAGAACATTATCTTACTCAACATTTATTAATCTAATTAGAGTATTTACAAATAAATATGTTGTTCTATTTACAGAATATGAAGTACCGAAATAATTCATACATTTTGCGTGTGAATACTGATTTATTTCCCAACAAATTACGTGCGTAAATTCATTGTTATATAGCAATTATCATACATATATAATTCAGAAACTTGTACAACTGTATTGTACAACGAGACGAGAAATAATACACAACAAATCTGTAGTACAACTTGGTAGGTACATGGATTCTTCTAAATACCTGTGCACAATTTCACATAAAGTTTTCATTGTTTGTGTGGAAACTCCTGTACTCTATACAACAATGACAACGCATTCACATCGCATTTTACCATTGTTTTATTTAACGCTGTGCGGCGCCAGTGAAAAACAGGATATTGTCGTGTTTCTCTCTTGTTTTAAACGTAACAGACACTCTCTACTGTTCACTGTTGATATTAAAACAAAAGCGTTCGTAACACATTATTAAAGAAAATTGTTTGCAGTTGAAATCATGCGCCAGGCAGAAATTTCATATCGCCCCCAGAGAATTAATTGAATTTTACTTATCTTCATGCTTCAAGAAGTAAACTGACAATTATTTCCTACTCACCTCCCTTCGCTTCTAAACTACCACCGCCATGATATATGAGTGAATGTTTTAATTACAAATGTACGCAATGAAAATCTAGTCTACTAATACAGTTCAGTGAGTTTTAACATTTAATACACTGTATCATCATCATATGATGAACTCATCGTTCGACCACAATATTGTATATTTCCACAAAAGTAAACATTCTAGTAACCGCTAGTGAGTAAGACAGGCTGGCACACTATTTTAGTTAGTTGGTCACAGCTGATGAGTACAGTGTGGTTTTTCCTAGTAATGAAAGTCAAGTAACGCAACACCCAGGCCTGCCGATGTTCTAATTGAGGCGACAAGCTTCTCAGTTTTCAGGCTTTCAAGATGTCCAACACGCACTCAACTTTTCCCACAGCAGCCAGGCAAGACGTCTTTTCCGCTGTTTGAAAAGGTCGAAAGCATACATCGATTTAGGAGCGCGTGCACTTCGAATCAATTATTCTTGATTAAGTAAAACCTGAGCAAATATTGGGTCAGTTCTTTGGCCCTGTGCCCTTTCATTTAGGGTCAATTAACGAATTGCGTTTTCCGCTTGGACCCTCTGAAAGCGATACGTTTCAGTAATGGGATCCTAATGTAGGACTATTAGATTTTTCCGCATTAAATTTAATGATGTTAGCCGTGGTTTCGGTAATTATTATTTATTGCCAAATTATGGAGTAAAAGATTTTGATCGGAAAGAATAAATGATACGGCCATGACAAGATAGATGAGTGTACAAGGAGTGTAGGTTATTTATAAAATAAATCACTTGACCTTTTTTCCCTGGTAATGAATTCTTGCTTTTCACTGTATAATAAAATGATTTTACATGTTATTTTCTGCTGAAAATTACTGAATGAATCTAGATTTTGCATAGTTTCCTGTTACGCAGACTACTGAAACTGTTCAACTAAAAAAAATTCAAAATTAATTAAAATCCAAATCATAGCCGGAAATGGGCCACACGCATACCAGCATACCATTGGACAATACGAATACATTTATGAAATATTTGAACATTGAAATTTATTTTTATGATATTTCACTTTTATTCATTTGAACTAAACTGTTGTCACAGAATAGTGGATGCCGCTTTTATAATAATGTACTTTAAATGAAACGCATTTGCATTTAAATAGCTTCACCGCCTCGAATTTAAAATTTACTGCTTCACATATGTAACGGCGGCTCTGCTACAAGCTCAACACACAACAGCTACAGAGACAAGTCAGTTCGTGTAATAACTGGTACGTACATTCGAGAATACTATACGTATGAGAATGTATGTTCGTCCACACAACAAGCCTGGCCCGCAGGACATTTATATAACTCCGCCTGTAACGGGATAGGGAAATACTCCTAATTGCTGTTCCAAACTACAGTAACAACTATTTTCAAACTACCACTGTCCGGAAAGTAAAAATCCATGTATTCTATTGAAAAGAATTTCCTAATCATGTTTATATGTTAAGAAAACTATTAACTATAAAATGTATAGATATCAAATCTTACTCTGATGACAGGTGAGTTGTAATGAACGTTGTTTCTATAATGTGTTTATGTTTAGCGTTAATTTGACATGAAAAATTTAATTAAAAACTTGATAGAGACTCGTCCGTCTCGGTGTAGTGTGCGCTAGATACGGTTGACAGACAAGACGACTTACAAGAACCGAATGTTGTTCTAATGTTGATTACAAAATAGAACACAGGAATTCCATCCTCTGAATCGAGTATTTATGGTCGAAGTACCGTGCATGGGCGTACGTGAGCGGCAGGCGCACACACACACGCGTACACGTATGTAAAACACACAGGCTATCTGAAGCTTGCAACAGATAACATGTGACATTCATACGTTCGGATAATAAATTATTTGCGTTTGATACTGGAAGTTTTATGTCGTGAATCATGTATGTTCTTTTATTTTCATCCTTGTACATACACGTATAATAAATGTAGTATTATCTTTTAACAATGCTTATACCAATACTATAGATTATTAATTAATAGTGTCACTGCATGCGATTTTATATAGGAATTCTATACTGGATTATTATTAATTTGACTAGAATTAAAAACACTTTTCTCTCAAGAATGATTAGTGTAGATAATATATTATCTATGAATGTAATATTTCGTATATTGTATATTGTACGCCACTGCAGGAAACAATATGACATCCCACGTACAATTTTTATAGTATCTCATAGATTATTCTATAAGAACCGGTCTTTCTTGCATACATAGAAAAACACAGCACAACTTCAGTAAAACATCTCCATATAGAAGAGGTAAATTTTTACCACACTCTCTCTCTCTCTCTCTCGCTCTCTCCCTTCAATTACACTGCTGTTGACTCACAGTACAGTTTGATATGACATATGGCAAATTCATTAGAAGAAGTAAAAGAATACATACTATTGAATGTATCAGCCAGTTCTAAGAATAACCTTACATCAGCTTTGTTGCTAGCACACAAAACATACGTTTTTATTACTATTATTTCCCCTGCAGTTGTGTTTACTGATCGTAAAATATTGATATTAATATCTTCTATGCAAATAAGTTGTCAAGTTGAATCTTTTTAATTAAAATTTCATATTTTTATTTTGAAATTTATATGGTAATTTTTTATGCACCTGTATATCTGCAGGCACCTGCTTCTGGACACTGTAATTTTGTGTACATCTTTTAAACTGTCCATTATTTATTATACCGTTTAACCTCTTGACATTTATGCTTGTTTCATTCGTGCGTGTTCTTTCTTTTAATTTCTTTCTTTCTGTGACACAAAGTAAAAGTTGTACTTTTTCTTTTTCCCCTGTCAAATGTCATCTGTCGTACGTAACGTTACAGTAATTATAAACACCAACATTTCCCGCTAAACTATTAAATATTAGATAAATGTTGACATCATTTATATAGAACTGTCAATACAAATTTTGCATGCATGAGTTGTTTGCAACAATTATAGTGGATACAATGAAGTGTACTTGTCGGGTGTAATTGAACGTAATTGTATTGATTCATTTTCATTAGTGATTGATGTATTGAATCATCAGTGTTTTGCAGGCTTCTTTCATCACTGCAGTTGTATTTTTAACTCGTTTTTACCAAATCAGAACTACATATCTTCATTTCTAACATACAGTTACACATTATTCATGATAATTTAACAATTATATACTCTCTCGTACCTTAACAAATGAAAATGCAACAAGAATTTTAACTACTGAAAGTTGGTAAAACTGTCTAAAGAATTTCTCGCTAATCAAAACTTCTACAAGGATTCTACTTGAAAATACCCAAGATAATCCTACGAAACCAAAAATGTTTCGCGTAATTAACTATTTTAATTCACTCGCGTCTCCCCAGGAGTTTAACTGAAAGCCATAATTATGTGGAAATATGATCCTAAAGTCAACCATCCAATGCATCCCCTTTAAATGTTTCCGTGTAGCACAATCACTGTACAAGTGGCCAACCATTTGCTAATCTCATTTTAAATTCGTTTTGTCTCGAAATGAACTCTTAGATTTTTTTGCTCTGTTTTATAATGTAAATAGATTTTAAACATCAAAGCACGTAAATTGTTGACGCATTTATATTTTCTGTAATGCTGTAATACACAAGCGTAACTTCATTCTGATACCGACTAACTGGCTTTTATGTAAATTGTTGCAATTTCCAAGTAAATAGATTGAAAACGAAGTTATAGGAATACATTGAGAAACTGGAAATGGTATGATTGAAATCAATTTGAAAATCTCTGTAAGATGCATTACTACAGATAATCCTGCTCTGAATTCATTATGGTCGAAGATTATATTTTAGATATTTCACTAAAACAACAAACCAGTAAGGATCTTGTTTCAATAGTTAATAATGAATTTGTACCTCGAAGCTTACCATATATCGTCATTTAGTCATATCACAATATTCCAATCTCGCATTAAGTACATTTAATCATGGCCTCATCAGTCACGTTATGACAACACAGTTAACTTCTTAAAAATAAATAATACAATAATACACAGCCAGTAAGTAAATTCCTCTGGCGAAATGTTGAAATAATTAACTTCTGTCTAGTTCAGGAAATAATTGAATTTAAAATAAAACGAAATCGAATGACATCTGATTGGGCACGGTAATTTATCAAGGTGAATTAATGATTGTACCGATTCCGGTAAGCGATAATTGTTTTCTGATATTTTTAACGCGCTGCCGATATCGGAGCGTCATCAATTACATGAGTGAGATCAGACACGCAAGTTGCGCAGCACAGTTTTTGCCTTGTAGCGCAGCCCCGTATCGAAATGGCAAAGTAGAAACCTATGTAGCCACATCATAAATAACGATATTATCTGCCGAATGAATATTATTAAACTACGGTACTGTCAGCGCAGAGAGCAGACCACGAATAATATATCTCCGCGCGGAATTTCTTCTCAAGAATGTTGCACTGTTTAAATAACATACAATCACACGTCCTTGCCTCGATGTAACCACGATTATATATTCACTATTAGATTCTTCACTCTCTTCTATCAAAAGCATAAATAAATTATCAACAAAAAATTAATTCATTGAGATACCGTAATAACGGTGAAATGTATATATTTGCATGAAAATTTAATTTTACGTCACACTAGTCCATGATTAGAATGTACGTGTATTATACACTAAAAACTAGTAACATGATAAATGACTAAAAACCTGATCCAGGAAATCCTGCACAAGGAAATTCTATTTTAAAACTTTTTTTGCTGTTGTTTACAATTTAAATAACATGGTTTTTAGGAAATTTTTATCTGAATATTACCATTATCTCAACAACCGTAACTAGACATAATTATTCTTCTTACGTAGAGGTATATTTATTTGTGTATCTGACAGATGTTTATTTATTGCTAATTATCTACCGGCACATATCCAGTGTATGTGTGACGTGTCGATACAGGCAGAGTACTGAACTAGAGTTCTACCACGTGTTACAGACTACCACAAGACACTCTAGCTACAGTTTACACAGAGAGAGAGTAAGATCAGAAAACAAGGAAGCAGTTCGTTAGTATTGACAGTACGGATGCCATCGCATCTTGCATGTGATTAGTCAAATAATCACACGTTTACAGTTAACGGTAATTATTTGCAAGTCGCGTGTGTCGAAACACACAGACAGACACTCGGGGAACGTGACTGAAAAAACTTTTCGCTTAGTTTGTTTACGTTGGCAAGACAGTTTAGTTCGGCTTGTACCTAATCCTATAGGATAATAGCCCGCCAGCGTCTACATCACGCACACTGCGTACATACGACAAAGTTCCTTATTTGCTCACAATACCCAAACTTCTGGTTTGTATCTCGGCTAAACACTATCTCTTCCTCCGTGAATGCATACATTTTAACAATTACATATTATACAAGTATGTTTACATTATACTAACAGAGAGAATAAATCATTAATCGTTTAATTTTATAAAACTCATTGTATAGAGATTGTAAGTCTACTATCCGTTTTACCATTGAATTACTAGCGTACCATCACAAAATTCCCCGCAATTTTTCATTGCAAGTTAATTTCAAACTCACTGAACTGTAATTCGAAGAAAAACTTTTCGAAATTCCGCTGGTGAGTTTTGAAATTTCAATAGCGCGCGCACAGATCACAAGACCAACAACAACATCAAACGTTTGTGTAGTAACGATAGAGTTCTCTTTGTTTGCAGTGAACGGCGGCTGGTCCCAATGGTCTGCATGGACGGACTGTAAATGCCCGGGTTCGAATACCGCCAGTGGACAGAAACGTACACGGACGTGCACAAGTCCGCCGCCAAGCAATGGTGGTCTGAACTGTCAAGGTGCGAGTGTACATCGTACGCCCGATTGTCTGCCGTGTCCGCCAGGTATGTGTCCAATTTCATTTTGCTTTACCTTGTTTATCGCTGTTTACGCTTCTTGCGGCTTCCATTTTGTTGTTTACTTAACCGTTCCCTGTACCTGTAACACGTAATTTTACACACGTATATGTTTGTTTCTGCTTACGATATCCCGCTAGAAGGATTTCCGCTGGACACAGCTTTTGAATATGACGACGTCGAACTGTTTCTGGGTAAGCATCGTACAAACGAACCGTTCTAGTAGATGCTGTGGATCGTTTTACTACTTTTGTTTTAATCTGTTGTTGTTCTTGTTGTTGTCGTTTCAATTGTACAATGTTGTTATTGTGTGTACAGAGCGATTTTTTATTTGTGTGTGATGTTTGGTTTTGTCGTATCTGTTGTGTTTCCGTTTTACTGTTTGTAAATTGTTTGTCAACTGTCAAATTGTACGAGCGCGCACTTCAATAGACAAGCTAAATTGTTTAACACAAACAAAAACCATGTCTACATTACATCATTTGTATCTGTCGCAATTTGTACAAATACCAGATCAGGTTCAGTTGTAATACATTCCAAATTACTGATTACATATCCTATAGGGATAGTTTATATACTCCCAAGTATTAATATAAGACAGAATGAATAGTCTAATGTGGTTTAGTACACATGTTCGTGTAAATGATTCATGTAATATTTCTCTCACAGTCGAACCAAGATGGTCATCTTGGAGTGAGTGGTCGGAGTGCAGTACAGATTGCAGTCGTACACGGCGTCGTCATTGCATACCATCACCTCCAGCCCAAGGAGGTGGTCAGTCACAGGGTCGACACTGTACAGGAAAAGACACTCAAACAGCACCATGTCCCGTGGATCAATGTCAGCCCACAGCAGATGTCAGAGAAGGTAAGTCTTCACTCATCGAATAATAATAATAATTCTCTCACAAGTTCGTATCTATGCTACCACTGTTACCATCGTGAATTAAAGCCCAAGTAGAAGCGCTCTGCCACCAAAAATCTCCGTGTTGCTCTATCCTAATTCCTTGCATACGAATGATTTATTTATATAGGATCCCTAAGACGGGAATCGCGACAATATCCCAAATGCAAATATACCCCAGTAAGTAGACGATTTTGTATTAGTTTGAAGGACGAAGAGAAAATGATGACAGGTGCACTGTTCCCATCCAAATATGCTACAGAACGGGATTTGTGTCACTTGGAATACATATGCGGCTGGAAATATATATTTTTTCTAATCCTTGACATTCAAATTCTGTCTCGTTATGGAAATACTTAACTTCTTGTCAAAGCTTAGGGAAATATTGTAGTATGCAATTATTTTAATAGATAAAACAACGAAAATAAATCGGAATCAGTTCCGTATGAAGGACTTTTTTAAATATACAATATGAATACAATGCTATATATACATATATATATATATCGTGAGATATATTAAATGTTATGCGAACTGAGACTGGATCTCATAAAATTTGGATGATTTCTTTTCCGTCGACATAGTTCTATTTGATTCTGGGTCAATGTGCCTCTTCTCAGCATTCGTCCTCTGCTTATATAATATTTTTAATAAAAATATATAGCTCACACCCTGCTGTGATATTGATATATCCTATAAAATACTTTTCCCAGAAGTTTTACCCTACAATATAAATGCTAATTATGCCCATATTTTCATGTATCTATTTTAATGTCATTATTATTTTAAATTGAAAGCGGTTAAATGTTTATACATTCATTAC
>JAGJTL010000183.1:2590855-2627002 GCA_022063505.1 Calosoma granatense | reverse complement strand
AATGTAGCTTAATATCCATGCGTAAAACGATATTAATGACGTGATATTGCAATGTATATTTAATATGATACAATATTTCAATATATTTGTTATATCCCTTTGCGATCCCTGTTCATTTAGACTTCCTCAGTTATTTTTATGTTGGTGGAAGATGTTTAGAATATTATACCTACCGGCTGCATCCCATCTTTCTTAAATATTCACACAACATTTGAAGCGGCCCCTGTGGCACTTTAGAACAGACATTATCCTGTCAAAATTAAAATATTAATTATCACATAACGATATAATTATCATCTCTAAACCATGCCCCATGCATAGCTAGCTTTCATCACGATGCAATGCACTCACCCCTAATATCTTCTAGAGAGAGTGTGGGGTGCACAAAACTTGATTCCGTATTTAAGTATGCGTCCTGAGCGTGGAGGAATCTTCCTTAGAGATTTAAATAAAACCTTGAACCCCTGGAATAGTTGAGGCGGTTCCCCGCCCCCATATACTCGTATATTGTGTGAGACGGTAAATGTATTCAGCGAGGTTAGGGATTTCCATGCGTGTGAATATGACAGACCCTCGCACGGTATTCGATTGTCGAAGACGTTCTCGAGGAATGCTGCAGGAGACGACGGAAGAAAAAGGTCAAATAACCGTCTTTCTTGCAAACGCCTGTCCGTTTCCTAACCTGTTTTATAATCATTTAAATATGTATTGCCGGATATTTGATAAAGTCTAACGCCTAAAGTTGAAAGGGTTTCGCCATTTCAAAAAGCCGATCTTTCAAGATGCTACCCTTCGCACGTCGAATAAACGGATTTTTTATTATACGATTAAATTATGCTGATATTTCAATAGAACGGAATCAATAATAACATTGTTATACAAATCGACTAGTTATAAAGTCATTTTTCTATAGAATGGAAATGAAAATGAAAATACAAGTGTATATTTGTGATTCTAGAAGTGTTATAAGAAAATCACATTCGTGCAGAGTAGAGTGTTATATAACACATATTCATGACAATCCATTACATTACAGAACGATAAAAACTAATGTTATCATCAAATTTTGACAGCTTATATGAATTACGCTATACGGTGATAAGGCTGTATGTGTTATTACTCATTTTTATCGTTCGCTAAATTTAACGAGCTGTCGTGAATTCTGTCAATAATTAATACAATCCATCTCGTAAACTATTACGAATTGCAGCTTTTTTCTGTATTCCACATTATTACAAGAACGACAGTGTCAAATATTCTGAATTCATTCAAAACTTCTGTTTATTAATTCACAATTATTCTGCTACTGCTCTTTTCGCGCAATATAGGCTGGGTATACATATTTAGTGCGCTTCCCGCCCTTTGCCAAACAGATGAACATTCGCGGAACATACTAGCAAAACATTTAATTTAGCCACAACAAGCCCAACAACACTTTCGAATCTCTTCAAACAATTTAAACACGGAGCGTGTAACTTGTGTTACGCGCACTGGTAGTACCAGGCCACTAACAAGTACGCGGTCGCGCTACCAGCGCCGCGTAGCGGTTAGTAACAGACATAAAGCCAGTACGAGCTTGGGAGTTAAAGAGCTAACCAACCAGTACAGACTATGGTGGTAGTGCGGGGTGTGGGGTGTGAGGGGATAGTGAGTAAATTTCCCCGCTGTGTGGAATGTGCGTGCACGCGCGTGCAAGGGACACCCTTGAATTTAATTTCCGCTGAAACTGTGATATTTATGGTTTCGCGACGCCCCAGGACAACTAGATCCGCAGCTCGATGAAAAGAACAGGTGCTTCGGAAGTTGCGTTGAAGTTGTCACTCAAGTTATCTGATTAATATAGGCCACAAAGGTACCGGTGACGACGTGCCGGCATATTCACGGCAAAATAACCTAACAATTTATACAAGTATTAAATTCTTAAAACAACTTTATCAGAGAAACATTGGGAGTTTATTATTACAATAAATATTTCATGCACTGCCTGTAACTATATTCTAAATAAATCTATCTATATTATTATAGCGATATCATGAAAATGCATCTGGCAATTCCTTTTACTGTTTCATTTTGTTTAAACCCACATAAATATAAATGAACCTAGACGTTTTTGTAACAACAAAAATGATTGACGGAGATTGATATATTTTATAGATCGCTTCGAAACTGTGCAGGGTTGGGCCCGTATACCTGTCATATTAAATTGTATTCAAATTCAGACGATACATTACTGATGCACAGCCCGCCATCTGTGTGCTTTCCATATAGGTATTTTACCAAGTGTTGATTCAATTTGAGTTACTAGTGCTAGAAAATTTGTACAATATTCTACATACTTTTTATGACAATTTATAAAAGTAATTTCAGTGCATTGGAAATAGAGCATGAAGATCATATTTTACCCGTTCATGTGCGTCTATGTTTTAATTTTATTAAAAATGTCATAGCTGGCATAGGTATATTAACTCGGATTACTTCCACGGTCGACAATTAACAGCCGCAGGTCGAAGAAATCGATATCGACGTAGGGTTGGCAACGGCTGCTGGAATGCCATTGTAAGGACACAAGACGGACATGTGCCGCTCCTGACCTAAGAAGGAACGCACTACATGTAATAACTCGCGTAAGCCGTATGGAATTATATGCATATTGCATATTAGAGTCTGGCTGCGAAATTTATCAAAGAGAAATTTGCATATTCCCGAGGAAAAAATGTAAATTTCATCACTTAAGCCACTGTTTTCACGTTCGTCGTTGTCTTCCACCCCACAGAAGCGCGCACACACACACATGCATGTAAGCATTCATGAAGAATAGATGCAAGCCGGAACACACTAGCGACACAGAGCAGGAAGCACTGAAACTATTTTTAAACCTTGCATAGAGTGCAAATGGTCTGAAATTAAAGTAGTTACTGGGATTTTTGTACACAAACTTATGAATTTTTTAAAAATTGCGTTTTTTTTTTTTGTTATTTTTTCTCGTCGAATATAATTCCGTAAACATTTGTGGCCGTGTCGGCTATAATTAACGAAAAGTTTGACTCGGTACAAAAACGGGTAACGCAAAACTGGATTGCATGGATTTTGCTTATGAACTTTATAGAAACTATTAACAAACGTCCATGTTAATTAAAAGTTGACTCGTTACTTCGACATCATCAGGTGACATGAAATTTTACACTGTTTCACATTGCAAAAATGAAATAAAAACATTATGATGATGGTTATTATTCTAGTTAGCACTGTGTTTCGGTGAAATTAGTAAATATACATGCATATTTCTTTGTTGGAACAGCACAATGAATATAAACAAATAGTGTAGCCATATTTCATGAGAAATAAACGAGAAATTAGAAATGTATATATCTTCATATGTAGAGTAAATGCACACTAAAATGAGCACTGGTTGAAATTAAGCAATATTACATGCTCCGGCTCAACTAATCGTAATCATGGTACAGCCGGTACATATACATACATGTCATGTGCAAAACTAATATCAACGGTGACATGTAAGGGCGACGTACAGTTACGTCAACGCTGTGCAAATCTGAAATTCCACCGACAAATGTTTTGATATAACTTTCGTTTTGATATAAGTTCTGGAGGACGCATGAGGGATTCAAGTGCCAATACGAAGAGTCTTGTTTATTTGCGCGACGAACTAGTAGCTGGCGAGAGATGTTATGAGGCGGTGGAGGAGATGGTTGATATCGATATCCTCTGATATTGAGGTACACCGTTCATGTTCCCGTGAATATTTGCGAGCTAATATACCGTCGGCAATAGCGACGTCGGATCGCCTGCAGGCACATCTATACACCACTGCTGTTGGTCCTGTGTTATTACACCGCAACGGTCGCTCGCACTTAATATCACCACCGTACACACTGTGCGATCAACTTCCCTTACTGCACCGTGCACCACTTATTGTTCGTTTATGGATCTGTTTCCTTTAATTCTATAGCGTTTTAATGAAAACTATCATACGTGGCCGAGAAATCAAATGGCTTTTACGGCTAGTACTCTGCTTTGTTCTGATTGGAATCCCTGATACATCCGTCTCCATTTTATATGCCCTGGCACGTCATTTCCAACAATTACGATGTGCTTATGATTTGAATTTATTCATATGTTCATTATATTTAAACCTGTTAATTTCTACATTTAAGAAGAAAAGGCATAGAATGTAATATCGACTTTTGAAATGAAAAATTACAGGTTTTGTATACTATTTATTATTATATAATACAACACCAATACAAAATTAACAATTAAAATTTATAATTATAAATAGAAATTATATAATTAATATTTGTCTCTATATTATTCAGTGTTGTGTAAATAATTGAGTGTCAATTTGCATAGGTATATAATTAAATTCGCTGTAATGAATTTACCGTTTTTGCTATTTATTTTCCGTTACATGGTACTAGAGAGATATTAATCAATACTGTAAGAATGAACACACGGTGTCCAGGAAATTATTTAACAAATAATCATTATTCGAGACTTTCCATAGACACTTTCTATTATTACTAATCGTTCTGCTAATAACAATACCTGTACTCTATGTAAGCAGGTTCTCAGACAAATTTCCACTGTTCCGTTTAGACAATGGGTCAACAAACTATAACATATCTTATCTATTACCTTACCAGTACCGTTGCAATGTCGGCATTGTCTGCGTGTAGTGAGTAACATGTAACTATTACCAACTACACCGTTGACAGATAATGTGTAATTTCAGTACGGCCAAGTTTCCGATACTGGCGCTAGTATCGCATTGTCGGATTTCTATACAGTGACCGTAGTACATTGTAGGGCCCCGCAGTAACGGAAGTAGGATAAACATTTCGTGTGACTCGGTTCGTTGTTGAAAAATTACGACGATAAATAATCGAGGGAACTGCTTCCTGTGTTTGGGACATCGTTTCCGGAAACGAGTGCCTTTTCTTTGTCCGTTTTTACCCTCTTTTTTTATTTCGCGTCTCGTTGCTCTAGAACTTGCGCTGAGTCCGCAGGTTTTTACTTGCAACTCAACAAAGCGAAAGTGAATGTTTGCAGCTAATTTATTTTGGATGTACTCTTCTATTCTGCATTGTACTGTGCGCTCTATTTCCCATCTTCCTTTTCCTCTCGTCACCGTACCGGCATTTCTCTAAATGAGAGTGGTTTTTGATGATTATAATGATGTAGATAATACGATGGTTAACGTCGAAAAATATGTATCATTACATTTGAGCTGAAACTGTATTTGTTACTTCTAATTGAATATAATTATTATTCTGCTTGCAACATTTCAAATAAAATATATTTCTCTCTTCTTAATTTGACTGACAGTGAAATAGACAACCCTAACCGAAAAAAAATCTATTGTAATAGTCACAGTGTGCGGTGGGATGTATCATTTCCAAAGTTGACAGTTTGAGACAGCCTGTCACTCTGATGTGTACATCCCCAACAAAAGTTACCGGCTAGTTTCCCTAAACTTTCCAAGGGTGAAAAATCATGATACATTTAAGAAGAACTTGTGTAACGACCCTCTGTTTTTACTCTTACTTTCTTTTTAGCAAAATTAAAGTGAACCAGTAAGATAGAAGCTTCATCTGGATAAAACAGTTCATCTGATAATGTACCACATGGACAATTTATTTAATAAAATACTTTTCTCTTCGTTGATATCATCTTTCGCACTGGTCTGCGAAGAAATGCCGGTTTTTATTCCATTATGGTGACAAGTAAAGATTAGTAAACATTTGCTCGTAACGCTACAGTGAAATATCTTTCACTAGGAAATATTAATATAACTACAGATGTTCATATTTCTTATGTTTGTAAATGGTAAAATGTACTATATGTTTCTTTACATTGGAGACATGTTTGTTTGTAGTAATTCTGACAAAGTTTGTAACTAAATACACGCAACACACGTTCAGAAACTCTCTTGTATACATGTGTAATTATTTACTTTACAACTTGCTAATAATTTCTACATATTTACCACACGACTTTATATATTTTTTATTTACTTGTTTGTGAATTTAAAGTGAAATTACCTAAACGTTATGTTGTGAAGAAAAAAAGCACAAAGTTTTGTATCACATTTCATATGTTCAAGATTCTTGTCTAACTCGTATACATCTACTGTATATGATGGTAATTTTATAATATTCTAGTATAAATAATTACTACAGTACATTGTACGTATCAGCTGTTGTTGTTGTTGTCTATTTATTGCTTTTCATTGGAATTGCAAGAAAACAAAACACTATGTAATATAATTTGTATTGTTTATGTGTTGTGCGGTTATCAGGGAATGAAACGATGTGAATAATCTTGTTTTCTTGTAAAAACGTATAAAAATCAAGCTCGTTACAAACCAAGCATAAACGATCAGTAACATCTGACCCTGTTCGGTTTCAAAATGTTATCACTGCAATAAAATATATCTCTCTGTGCCGACATGTCTATACTGGTCGGTCTGAGTTACATACGTACAACAAGTCAACGCAAGATATATACATGAAAAGATGCAAGTTAACGCATGCGCAACGACACGGACAAACCCATATGTTTACAACGTACATACATACACACACTCATCAACAAAAGTCATAAGTGTCATTTACATATGTCACACAATGTACTGCACACCATCTCTTTGTGAACGGGCCATTACATTAGAAAGATGTCGGGAACGTGGCAAAATAAAGACATTTAAAACTCTTCATTCCCTGGCTCGCGTTCAAATTCACACAAGCCCACACCACGCCTGTGTGGAGCGACATTGCACTACCAGCTACGGCTACAGTTGCCGGTAAAGTTAGCAGCCATGCCAGAATAATAGTGGCGAAATGAATATTTACGTGCAATTACCAGGATTAGTCGACGAGTTCATATTCATTAATTTGCGAGGTGAATGTGTAAATAAATGTTGTGGCTTTCTTGTTGTTTTTTTTTATTCTTTATTGTTGAAGCAGTGTATGAGAAAAGTTTCAAATAATGTTCCTTGTTTAATGAAACGCTACAGAATATTCTTCTAAATCATTGTTATTTCAAGATTTCCAACCTCTTATGTATGCTTTATATTATTTTGTTTTATCATAATTTTCACATTATAGCGCTCTAAACATTATCAAGTTCTTCCTTTAGCAAACAAATTTACTATGTGGTAAAATGCTGTATACAGAGTTCTGTTCTATTTTAATTCTCTTCTCTAGTATAATTGATGATGCTACTGAATTGTAGCAAACGTAAACAAAAAATACCGCGCTAGATAAAAAGGTTTTCGTCGTTAAATGCAACTTCAGATAACGAATAGATCCTTAGCATATTTTTATTGTAAGTAATGGTTCCGCTGCTTGCGTCTCCACGCCAGGCCATTGTATATATTTAAGTCGGAAGAGATATGATCCTTCACTTACACTCTGCTCTCTGCACTTAACGAAACGTTATAATCAGTCACATATTTCTTTCCGCCGGAAATACTAATTGCCCATTACATAGCGTAGGTTGCAGTATCGAAATTATAAGGCTATGTTAATAATAAATTATTCAATACTAAATACCATTGACATTCCATGTAGATGTACTGAAGATCTGTACATACATGTATATAGGTATATAACATTGACAATAGCACTTCTCCTACCACGTATACATCCGTTAACAATGTTCCAACTTTGCCCAAGCAATTCATGTAGGTGGGCTGTGGAGAAACCAGAAGTGATTCGTGGACCTCACGTGTGCACATTCATTCCACGGGTCCACGGAACATCGCCGTTAATTGTAGTGTCGCACTTCCGGTTGAAGTGACATTTCATCTTCACCCCTCTACTCTACTTCTTCCTGTTTCCCTCGCATCGTAAATAAGTGTACACCCGCTTACGAACACAGCTGGATATCTAGCTACCCATCTAGGCTCCAGTATCTCCAGTATATTTACAACTAGATCACCACACTACCTAATCCCACAGAGTACACTACATTATTCAATTATGAAACGTTTATTTTCGTTAGTGCAAGATCTCTACTGCTGCATAAAGACACTGTTTTTTAGTTAGTTTTTTTTTACCCCGTTTGGCATCTGGTTTTTTTCCAAACTAGCTGGATGCCAGCCAAATCGACTTGCTGAAACCGTAATTAATGTTTATATTAGCGCAGAATGGGTGGGCGGTGATGTTTTATGAATACAGGAAACGCTTTTGTTTTAAACAATCGCCTGCTTTTACGGATTTATAGATACAGCGTTGTGTGATTAATTACTGTAACTGTTGATTGCCGGTAATTAAAGACAAGGTAATGGTGAGTGTTCATGTTTGAACAACAATTTATACGTATCACTTCACATGCTTGATTACATATTTCCCTGGCATTGCTTCAAGATTGTGAACCACGCATTTAACATAGTAAAACAATTTAATTCAATTTCATTATTTATTCACTGCCGCCGGTTTAAATACATACATATTCATGCGCCAGTATTATCTTAATTATTTAAATATGTGTTAACGTGAAATTAAATTTATGTTCACATTTCTGTTTTATTCATTTTCGTTTTAACGACCAATCTTTTAGTGATAACGTTAAAGGTGGATACATACATATACACCTCATTAGATTATAATGAAATAGATGTATTCCATATGCTCGCTGCACATATTTGCAATTCAATTAGTGATAGAAATATGTCTCATTATACACACATATATGTATATGCACTTGAATGGTTGGCTAAAATGTAATCTGAAAATCACAGGCGGCTAATCATGACTCGTACGTGCGACTTTCAATCTTGTATTCGGCGACATATGTACAGAGAGAGGGCCGTAGTAGTGAGTGTCGTGTATCCCTGTGTTGTATGTGCGCGCCTCTATATTTAGGAACACGCGCGCAATTAGGCGAGCTCAGGACACGCTCCTTGCATGCGGCGGTGTATGTGCAGCTTCTGTTACAGTTCCCTTGATTAGACGAGCGTGCCGCCTCCACATCCACCAGACTAATTCCTCTTCCTCCACTTCCATACCGCCACCAACCATCCAACGACATCGTCAACCAGTTCATCTACGTGTAGAACGAGCGATTCTCAAACTTTCATTGCTTTTTTTTCTATTTCTTGTAGGTTACATGGTCGATGTGATGTAGTATGACATTTTACAATTTTCTATACTTTTTCCTTAAGTTTTCTTTTTAGCGAGTTGATTGGAATATTCAGTATGTGGTTGGATGAGAAAATTCAATATTTTTATCACACACACACACACCTAAATTGATTTTTTTATGTATCAGAATTTTGAGACATGTACATATTTGGGTATGGCAATGCATGTAAAAAGTTTGAAACTTGAATGAGAAAATTAAATCACTGATTTTAGATACAGTCGTTATAATAAATTTAAAAGTTAATGTTGTGACTTTATAATCAGTTTGGTTGAACACCTATATACAGGTATATGATCAGCCATGAATTCTAAAGCCGTGAGTATAATAATTTTCGACATTCCAACACTTATTACTATTAAGGATTATTAAATACAGCCGCAGTAAACTGACCATTTTAGTTATAAATTAATTTTTTCATTTTACCTCTCACAGTGTAATAAATTCATATTTATATTGCATTAGAAAACAAACTGTAACTGTAAATAGATAATGATTCTATTCATTCATTCGTCCCTTGACGTATATGGAAACAGTAGAGAGAGAGAGATAGCGATAGTAATAGTAATTTTAAACCACATCAAATATAAATACACATGCTATAAATCTCCTATCTGTCTAATCGCTACATATCTACACTATTAGTTTAAGGAAGATGTAATTGCCGTGAAATTATCTGCATAAATTAGCCGTTAAATATTTTCGTTATCTGTGGAAATCTTTTGGAATCTCTGAATGAGAACAAAGAGAAGAGAAGAGACGAAAGAACAGTGCTTGAAGGCGACATGCACAAGTGCGGGCGTCGGCAGTACACACGACTGACACAAGTATTCGCCGTGTCGTTCACGTGTTTGCCTTGTTTTCCGTCTGTTTCTGTTGTTTTTTCACTTACTCCAACCGTCCGACTGTCCTTGTCGCACTTCTATGCTCAGTTGTGCTCTCTCTATTACGTGGTTCAACCATAAATACATATCCGGTGGCATTATGCGCTCGATGTTACCAGAAAAAAAGAAACCCTCTTATTTATAGCCCACTTTGTGAACGAACGGCGTGTGGCCTAATTGAATCGTGCTCGTGCCGTGTCCAATTCCACTAGAAATAACGAAAAAATCAAAGCTACCTCTGCGAACGAGAGAGGAAATTGCCCGCGAGCACACTGATCAGTTTTTTTTTTCTGTACCGCCGGAAAACTCGAAAACACTGGACTATGAAATGACGATTTTTGTTTTTATTTCGGACAATATAAATGCATTTTTATTAGTTATAATCGTTTCGAATGCAATCGTATAGGACATTATCGAAAACGATGTCATATTTCATAATTTAAAAGAGAACAGTTTTTATTTTTTCAAACAGAATTTGTCTAGTATTAAATGTTCATTGTTTATACGCTAACAACATCACACATTTTCAGTGAATGTATTAGGCATTAAGTTTATATTATATGCAGGGAATATATTAGCATAATTTATACTTTAAACAGCCCTGTCCAGTGATATTTGCCTGCCTTCTGTCCTTTGGACGTGTCTGTTAATCATTCATAAAATCTTTGTTATACACTCAACACACACACACACACACACACGTGACACATAATTATCTGTATTGTAATTTACTATGCTCATTAATATTTTCATAAATGCATTTTTCCATTCATGGCCCATTGTGATGGGCACACGCCGGCCCTTCCTCTATTCATTCGTCTTGTGTTGTTTTCTTCTAGCAATGGTTGTTTTATGTTATTGCCGCAGGCAACATGTAACGCGTCGGTAGAATGGACAATGGTTTTCTTATATGGTTAATCCAATTGTTATTTAAATGATCCAAGTAAACACAGGCTTTGACATAAAGTCTAAATGTGTTATGGTATACAACATCAACTTCTCCATATTCATAAGATCACATAAGTGATAGTGTAGCGAGACACCAGATCCGTATTCAGAATATTTAACAATCTGCCTATAGATTATACGGGCACGTGTTAATTTAATCACGGGAAATATTTCTTATTTTCTTCATCAAATAAGTTTGTGTAATAGAAGCAACTAATTTATCTTATATAATCCTCTGCTGATGGAGTACTTATTTACAGATTACACTTTACTGTGGAAAATATGACAGAAGTTAACACGGATATATTCATTGGTCGTATAAAAAAAACGTATCCTCTCAACTTGTCTTATGAAAGTGGAGCAAGAGGCTAAAACTTTGACTATTAACGAAATGTTTGTGAAAAGTTTGTCTTGCTGTGAAACTTTGAAGTTATTACCATTTAGGCCACAAGCTATGATATGAACAGTGGCATTTCGTATGCATTTTACATAACGACATTCTCTTCTCTGTTCGCTCGCGTTGTGCATATTTTTATAAAATATTCATTATCACAAATAGTGTGTAGTAGAAGATGAAGTAGACAATCATTCTGTGGTCCATGTTGTTCTGATACATATATACAAACTATAATTAATAATATTGAACACGTGCACGATTATAAACACGATTTAATCTTGGCACTCTCTAATATTGTCATCCGCCAAGTGCAATAGTTTTCACAACATTCAGAGTAACACATACGTCAAATCGAAGTCTCTTTATTCCATAGTAAAACTCTCTGATTTATGACTATTTACATTCACGTAAAGTTTTACTACAGCAAGCTGCGATATCTTGTAGATTAGCATTGTCGCATGCTTGTGTGTATGACATAGACTTCACTTGTGCAGTAAACTGTCTTTTATCGATTTCACGGAAATGTTTTTAAACAATAATTGTTGTTGTTAAAGAACAGTTACGATTTCTTTATCAACTGTCATATATCATTCCAGCTGCGAATGTAATTATTGTCGCTGTTAAACAAAATAAATTTATTACAGGGAAGTCATGTTTTGCAGCAGCTAAACAATTTACTTCAATGGATATTCGTTATTGTTTACGATTCGTTTCAGTATTCATTATATGCGGGCTGTGCTAATAGCATTTACAAATATTTTTTGACACTAACACTGACTAATGTTTGTAAGCTGTAAACTGTAATGGATATTAGAAATACTAAGAAAGGAAACAGTGCTACCTACTCTACAATATACAATGAAACTTTGCCCGCTTGTAACAGAAGTAGCTGTTGTTGTTATGATACATTCCAATTTCAGGCTTCTAATTCCTATGACAAATTCATCACAGTCACATTTCAAATAAACAACAAATAAGTTTAAAAATCGTTATGTTGGGGGCGGGTAAAAGTGGAAATATAATTATAACTTTGCTTGTTGTAAAAATAACTTGTCAAGGAAATGTCTTGTCGCTGAAATGGGTGGGTATGTGTCGGTGATATAGATTTCTGTCATACTACTACAGCCCACCGACATATTACATTGTAAACACACTCATTTAAACTTCGGTGTACATGTTTTAACACGTCTGACATACCTGATTATTCTCACAGCTCACGTCCACAGTATTTGCAACAAATTATTTTACCTACATATTATTACCACTGTGAATAATTTTCTACAACTATAAGAAAAGATGTGTTGTTCTCTTGACAAGTACTAAAATCAATAATGAAACCATATTTCTTCCGCATCGTACCCATTACTCTCTTTGTCATTATATATAAACTAAAGTTTATTATAATAAAAGTTTTATGGAGGAAGACGTTATTATTAGTACGTGGGATTCTCTATATGTATCCACGTTCTGTTAAAATATATGACTGTTGAGAATGGATATTTCAATTCTGCATCGCGCAATAAACACTCCGTTTTGAAACATTTTATTATTGTATCGATGGCGTGTGTTTCTTATCGTGAATGAGATTGTGTACCCTGCCATAGGACAAGGCAAGTAATTACTTGATACAGCGGTTGTACCCATAAGTAATATGTCCTGTGTAATCATATCTTTAGCGGTGCTGCGCAGTGGATATTACTAGCAAGTTAATGATGACATCAACGCATGGGCCGGCGTTCATTTGCACCATAAGTGAACACTTTACCATCCAGTTACATTGTCTGTATGACGTTAAATGTCAGAATAAAATTTACTATGCAGAATTTGAAAGTAACGAGTACAGTGTCATGCAGTGACATAATTTTATTCCTCACATTCAGGGATTAAATTAGATCCGTGGTTTTATGAAAATCTCACTGTCACATTTGTGAAATTTAATAAAACATTGGAGAATATATGAATTTCAAAAATGCAGCAAACGTAATCCTGAAAACAGAACAAAATTCAACATTTTCTGTGGTAAAATAAAATATGTGATGTTCACTCCACCGAACATTTTCTATATTGGGGACGATTTTAATATGCATCTTTCAGCCGTCTCTCATTTTTCTATCAAATCGGATTTAAATAGCAAGTCAGAAATGGGGAAGTTCTGAAGTTGAAATAGCAATGTGAGTATTCCCTTGATTCCATCAGTCACATATCAAATATATATATATATTACGAAATATATTCATTCAATCAGCAACAGTAATTCTTATATGATATCTTAGAATGAATAACGTAATCACAATCACACCATAGGTTTGTAAACAGTTCAGTCATCTCATACTGACAACACATACATGAGCTGCTCACAAACCAGAGTCGACATAATAATGACAGATAGTGACACGCAGCAAGTTACAATACGTCAAACAAATAATTCCAGAATTTCTCCGTGTCTAGACGTCCTCATTCATAATCATTATCACATTTCCTCTTTCGAACAGACTCCCAAACTACTACTATACTCCTATACTAGGCGCTCTCTGTAGCTAATTAAAATTCAACTGACGATCGTAGCAGCCAGCAGAGAGCAGCAGCAGTAGTCAGGAGGACTAAGAGTCAGGATGCCTGCCTTCTATTCGGTCGACACGGGAATCAGATAAAATCGCACGAAATAAAAACTGGAAAACGTCAAGAGCGGCCGAGAGGTCTGATAACTAATTATCTACGAAGCGTAAGATTCTAACATCCGTCATTCGACGGTTGACACTATCTTGGGAGACAGTAAAAACCATGTTAATTAACAGCCACCGCTGTGGTAACTAGATGGCGTTACTGTGCCGCGTAATTAAAACAAAGAATTTAACACACACACACACACGCATACGTGATCTTCATCAACCGCATATGTACACACACACACGCATACGTGATCTTCATCAGCCGAGTATGTACACACACACACGCATACGTGATCTTCATCAACCGCATATGTACACACACACACACGTGTAATATTCTGCAGGGGTGCACAAAGATACAAACACTTGTGCTACGTTAGTCCTTACTTAACATGTGCACCATATAATCACCAGCGAGTGATTTTTTCTACATTAACAAGCAAAGTGGACTATTGTATGGTAATTCTGGAAAATGAGCAAGAATTTTAATGTCTTGATTAGCGTTAAACAATGTGATTTACGCGAGTTACCGGCTTATAGACATTTTTTATGGTCGTTAGTTATTTAATTTCTTTCTCTAATTACTATTCATTTCTTAACTTGTTATTTACAAGATTACTTTCTGTATATAATTATATTTAGTTATTCCCGTTCATGTATAAATGTCATTGTATATACTCGATATGCCTGTGTTTGACTTCTGTCATTTCTATTTCAAACTAATTAATTATTCTAATTATAAATTCTGTACACCCCTGCTCATCCGGCGATACAATCGAACGGTTTAAACCAACTGTCGTTGTCAAACGTGGAGATAATTCAACTCCATTTTTTATTCCACCGACGAGCAACGAGTGGTACATATACAGTGTGCACTGTGAACGCGAGTTACAGCTCGCTGGGCGGCGAGTGAGGGTGGGACCCGCGGGGCGGAGCGGGNGCGGAGGGACTTGATGTTGTGCGATGCGCTCGCCTAATTGAAGGGGACAATTAAATTTACGGGAAATCGCCGCAGTGTCGATAAAATCGTTTGCCAATATTACCTTCCGCACGCCATGCATCAAACAGCGTTTGGATGTGTCCGTGGCACTATTCCAAAACCACCCTCGAAAAATGCCTCCGGGAGCGACCCCAACACAATCGGCCAGTCCGTTTGTCACAGCATCGCATGGCATTGATGTCGACACATACTCACACACACACACACACACACAGTGCACTATGACACCCCAGATGTTTTGGAATCTCTCACTTGTTTACCGACGTATATAAGGATTCGGTACGTTTGGTAAACACATGTCTTACAGAGAATTTTTGTGCAAAGAAAATAAATAATTTTTGATCAATTTCTTCCATATACAACGTACAATCTACAATCTACAGCTGTGATTTGTTGAATATACTCGCTAATACGAACAAACTATATTCTTAACTGTAATGAAGTAAGTACGATCTATTTCACTAATGCTGAAAGGAAAACATTATAGTTAAAAAGTTACACTATTGCCCATTAAGTTGAAATGCAAGACAAGAATTAATTACATCGTATAGAAGACGAGCATTAGTAAATGATCTATTACAGCGGAACCCCGCCCAGTATAAATTAGTATAAAACTCGTTAACAAAACAACTGTCCCGAGTCTAGACTGCCATAGAAATCCTCGTAGTAAACATGGTTTTTACACTGTAAAAACATTAAGTATGCCTGACGATGTACACTGTCATTTGAGGACCGTCACAAAAACTCATCGTAACTCTTTTCTTCGGCCGGAATTACAGCCACCAGCAGAAATGAACTAGAACACCATAAAGTGCCGCCACACAACACACAGCAGAAACAAAAACCCACACCGAAACATTGCTTTAAACAGAAGAAATAAGTAAATGCAAAAGAGACGGTGTAAGTGAGAGATGGGTAGAATGTTTACTTGGGTACAATTGAAAAATCGACAATTTTAAAAATACCCATTTGAATACATGCACCACGGCTATTACGTGAACAAGAGACAAAACACGTATGACGATTTGTACCCTTCACTGTTCGTCCTGTAGAAAAATAACCCCGTAATCTGTCGGGCGATGCTGGGGCCACACAAAGGAGAAATGGATTATGGAAATTTACCCGGTGACAAGGTATTACAGTCAGAGAAGAACCTTCGCGATACGTTACATTACATTCCATCATTCATATTTTACACTACAGAATCAGGTCAACAAATTGTGTAGAAAAATTATATTTCCCAGTGAAATTCACCTTATATTGCAGCTAATCCTGATAGTTTTATCAGTTCTATGTTCGCATGTTGTTGAAAACTACAGCAATTTAAAATTCTCCAACACTTCTAGCAATGTGCGTACAATTTGCAAACATTCACACACAGATATATGTGTTTCATCGGAGATATTACTCAGGTCCGTCACATGTGAGAATGGATACGGGAGAAGAAGAAGAGTGCTATGTGGATGGGTGACAAAGGTCGCTCACCGGGGCCTGCAGCCAATTAAAGGAGGTCACAACATCCTGATAGATTTATACCCATGCTATACACCGCACACGTTCCTGTACACATCTGTAACTTTGTCTCCCGACAATCGATTATCCGCTGTGAAATTGGCCCCATGTTGTCTATACGCTGTTCCAACACCGCATGTCTTGTTTTTCGATAGCAATTATAAATCGAAAAATTATCACGCTTCTCGCGTAGGACGATAAGCGTTGACATCTATGAAATGTTGTTCGATACTGCATTACTAGTTTACTTCATTAACAGTCGGTGTATCGTGTATGCAGCAATCTAATTTAAAATTAGCAACAACTGTCGAACGGTCTCTTGATATTGGTTTCCTGTGCAAAAGTCAAAGCAAACTGATTAAAACTGTACGTATATTTTCATATACCCATGCATACACGTGTGTGTGTATATAGTGCACACAGTTAATTCTGTATATTCCGTCATACAGTTCAGAATAGAACTGGCACATTCGTAGGAATTTTACTGCTCCACCCCAACAAATCCTCTACATGCATATCTATATGTATGTATGTATAGTATAGTATGGTATAATAGGCGTACAGGCCTACATATTCCTAGAAGTGTATGCACCGGTAGTCATAAGCTGACGTGAGCAGCAGTTCATATATATTTCATAATAATTATTTCCATGATCCTCCTACTGCCGAGTTAAGTATCCTAGGTACCTCGATAAGCACTATATGTCTGACCGTTTGCGTCGTCGCCGTTGGAGATCGCTTCCTGTCCGGAATACCCGGCATTCTCTGCGACCCTGCTAATTGCCGCGCATCACCAACCTTCACCATCCTACCTCCCTCCCCCCGCCCTTCCTTGTGCATCACTAACCCTCGCATCCTTCATGCACCCTTGCATTTCACCACAACATCATACTTTATATCTATCAGTGCAGTCATTCCGCTACTGTCCGACATGCATTGTGCGTGTGTCACTGTGTGTATGTATGTATGTACGTGGGTGGGTGGTTCTTCTTTACAAACGATCTACAATCCCTGCTACTGCTGCCTCCACACACACACACACATACACCCAGCTCACTCCACTTAGCCGCTCTGAATGGGAATCCACCCCCGTTTTGTAGCCAGAGTAAATGTAGCTTTGATGATGCGGGAATCGGAGACTCATTGGTAAATACCCCTCTCGCTGTTGTAGTGATTCAACTGTTTTTGTCCTGAATAGAGTTCCCTATTTTTCATTGCAAGTATGGAGATAAAAGTCACTTTTCTGGAAAAAATGAGCCGTCAGCAGAGTTTTGTTGGAAAGAAAGAAAAGTACACTTACACTGTCCAGTTGAACATTAGTTAGAATGTGTAGGGACCAGATGATTGTCTACAAAACTTACCAGTTCAAATGATAACATATTTCTCTTTACTTTTATTATAATACGACAAACAATTTATTTCAAATTATACTGAAAATAATCACTAGTCAACATTCATTTAAATTGTTTGTATCTATCTGCGTTCTGTACTGGTACTGAAATACAAAGTTCAATTATGATTCCTCTGCAGGAATATTTTTAATTTGGTGATTCACAACGGGACACAAGGTGCACAGAGAGAGAGAGAGAATGGCGGACATTGAATGTTGTTTGTTGTTTAATAAACTCGTGAATTCATTGCACTCGCCTGATGTCCACGGGCGGTGATAAAATAGTTATTAATTTTGATTGTGTGCGTTTTGGTGATCAGTCGTGGCCGACATGACACGAGTGACACCTAAACAATTGCTCTTGACGCGTCCGTGTCTAACTTCATTATGATCTCTCGCGCGCACGCAGTTGAATTAACACGTCAAATGTCATGCATGACACGCTCTGACACAAATAGTAAATAACTCGCTAAATATTATATCGCTTACGTACAAAATAAATCCATCTTGATGATTATTTATTTACAGCAGTCACATAAACCAGTACGAGTTATATATAGTAGGTATCTGTACTAGCACAGTAACGTGTAGGCGATGTTATACTGTTAGCTGTACCAGTGGAATTACAAATATGTAATATTATTTACACACGGAGAACTTCCATACATAACATCTACACTAAATGTTATACATTTAAGCTACAATTCGAGTTTATGATTTCCTATAAAAATTGTCAAGTTCTGCTGCATACATAATTCCAAGAGATACGAACAGAAATACGTTACGTGTTACCATAAGCTATATGCTGTTACACATAGCGAGCGATTTATTGCGATAGAGCGTAGCATGTGAAATATTTGCTCAAGTATAAGATACTTTGTTTGCAAAATAAAAAATAACGTTACTTTGTAACTTCCCCGTTTATAGCTATAAAAAAATAAGTAAACCACTTGGAAAAAATACCACCGTTCTAAGGTATTTTCCAAGGAATATTTTGAATACATTTATGATATAATCAGCATACATATTCAAGGAAGTGTGTTGTAATTCGTGATAAAAACTTTTAAATTCGAAATAAACTCACTTTCCACTCGCTTGACCCCTTGATTAATGTGTTCTGGTATATCAGTTACGCGTTGCTGGTTGCCTGCACGCATTCTTCCATTACACGGTGTCCAGAAATATATATTTACTCCTGAATTCTTATCTGAACAATTCCGTTACTTTGAATAATTATAATACTACGAGGAAGTACTAAATTCCTAACTTTTTGTTGATGAAAATGTTATATCTGTATAATTATTTGTTTATGTAGTTTTTGAATGAATTATTACCGATATAACATGCTCTCCTTCATGACCATAACAAATTCACACTCGTAAAATTATCGTAACTAATGAGACAGAAATATGTACAGTACATACAAATACATGGCAATAGTAGAACGTACGAGAGTATAATGTTTGGAATGTATCGATGCCGTGTATTTCTTCTGTTAACGTTCATGAGAAATTATTATTGCTGTACGCTCGTTTGAAATACGATATTTCATTTGTTCCGCAAATAATTTCAGATTATATCCGGCTGATTTCGTTTGTCGTCTGCAAATATCCGTAAATGTCATTTTGTTTTATCGTGTTGCTGTACGTTTATTTATTTGTCCCTTTTTGTCAGTGTTTCAATTGTTTTACTGCAATTTAATATTGAATTGTTCTTTTATTTCAGCCACGCTGGCCGATACACAGACTGATTTAGCCCTGTACATTGGATTGTCTGTAGCAGTAACATTAGTGACCGTCTTGACCTTCTTCCTTGGCCGTGTTTATTACCGTAAAGGACAACATCAGTCCTTATACAACATGGCCAACAACGGTAAGTCACATCATACTGATCATACTACAGACATTTCTTCTAATTTTATCCTCGTAAGTTTATATTAGCTGCGCTGAGATGATTAACTTCACAGGTTAATAAAATGGAAGCTATAATATTTTACGATCTACTGGAAATATTGAAAGAGGGTGTTAAACACACGAGTTATCGAGTTTTATGTCAGTAAATTGTGCAAGATTGGAAAATATTTATATATTGGTACGACAGATAATTTATTTATAGACTGATACAGTTAGCAACTTTCGCTGAGCGCGACATAAGATAAAATATACGATACAGCTCGTTATGGTAAAGTGAACCAATGAAATACTGCGCATTGTTAGTTGAGAAAATAAACTTAACGACTTTAGAATTTATCATAGTATACAAGATCATTGGTGTCATTAGTTTCGGAAAGAAAAACTGGTCATTTATCCTGCAGTACTTCCTAAATTATTATTCTTTCTTTTTGTTCTTTGTCGTCATGTGCATTTCATAATTCAAACCGTACGCTTACCAACTATAGTTAAATCTAACGCCCCGATATTAAAAATAATACCATGCTTTACTTGTAGAACAGGGTGTAAAAACGTTTGAAATATTTACTAATTAAAAAATATGATAAGTAAAATGAATCCCCTAATTAAAAGAATACTTAAAATTTTATGAGTTGTTTTTTATCTGGCAAGGGACCTGTAAATGGAAAACATGTGTGCGCGTGTGCGAGCTTGTGTAACGAATGCGCCCGAAAATAAACGAACAACATCGTAACTCACGCGTCCGATCTAGGAATTATATTTGAAAATATTTCGTCTGTTATTTGACAGTTACAGGCAGGTTACATTTGGGATGGCGAGTCTCTAACAGAAACCATATATCATATTCGTTGGTCTAATTGGTTGCGCGTTTTAAATAGGTGGGAGCCGACGTTTGAAGGTTTAAGTCCCCACTAAACTGTAGAGTTATTTATACGGTTTTCCGGTGCGCGGCGCGGCGACGAGAGCGCCTCTCCCGGGACATTCCGTAAACGCAAGCACACTGGTGTAATTAAAATTTATGATATTCTGTCACATTGTGTGATCACGTTGTCACGCGTATACAAGTCCCAGCGTGATTTACACGCCGGTCAGTATAGTTTCGTTAGCGAGACCAGTGGCGCCGTCACAAGATCACTCTTAAATCTATCTAGTTTATATATTCTATAAAACTATCATTGGATATTAATAGAATACTAATATGATATATGTGTATCTGCATTATACTTTATCGAAACTTACTTCACAAAGAATAATTACTACACTTCTATTATTCGTCCTCCCGGTGCGCCCATTAGAATTAATAGTTGCGCCGCCACTGTGCGACCCGCGCATTAATTTCGCTAACTTTCTTCTCTCGTGCGTATTACACGAAGCTTATCATTTATATTAAAAGCTCTCGGCGCCGGAGTCGCACGAAATAAATGAGAACCAGACCAGTCATTTGCGGCTGGACACGTTAAGTGGACCCGAATTTGTACTGAAATAATGTAGCAACAACCTCACCACAGCCCACTCATCCTGACAGGTGATCCCCCCCCTCCACTGCCATGTAAATGAATGCTGCACATTTTTGGCTCACGAGTAAAATATTATGAATATGCGTGACTTGTGTTTACAAACTAATTTGAAATGTTAGGCTATTTATCCTTCAAGAGATGCGTTCAACACCTAAATATTAAGTTCAACGCGTCATAAATTTTGAATATAACTTACTTCGTTTGCACATGTAATTTTGAAACGCAGTCACGGTCATATCAGCAATAAAATCTACACCTCTGCAAAAATGCATAGGAATTTAAGATTTTCTGTGAGATGAATGTACACAATAATATTAAATAAACTTGCCTTCAGACAAAGGAATAAAACTAAATAATTATTGGAGCGTACATTTAGAAGATGATTACCTGTTAATTCAGCGTTTATGCTGTAAATACACATGCATAGACCACATCATGTTCTCGCTGAACAAGACAAATAAATAGTATTTGATTTAAAGGCGTTGCGGTAACTGTACAAACGGTTAGCCATCCGAACTACATACATACATACATACATAATACATATCTGTTCAGTCTCTGATTATTTGGCATCATTCCAAAGCCCGCTTTCCGTGAATTCAAGCGCTCAGTCAAACAAATTAATTTCGACCAGTGGCATATTTGTAATGGATTAAGACCGTGCTGACTAAACAGATTATAATGCCTCAATAAACGTCCATTAAATATATCGATGAACAGTGTAATCTGTCGGCAATCACTGAACGAACATAAACGCGAACTATCGCCACCGTCATCAGTTTCAATATCTATTTTGATTTGAATATAATCCGCAGAGCTCCGCGGCCAGATCAAAAGGACGCAAATCCCTGCCGCTTACAAAATGTGCAAACTGTTTATACCAGGGTTATTTTAAAGGTTTACATTATTTTGTTTTCAATAAACGCTGACATTTTCATAAACACACGCAACAGAACAACCCACCGAGTTGTGCCTGTTCACTCACTGTCCATCATACGTCTACTGAACATTTCAAACTACTACATACAACTCAACAACCTTCACAACAACTGTTGTTCAAACAGCGAACCTACTCCCTACTCAGACAACTATTCCAACTGTAATATGTCAAAATGTTCCTCAAAGGAGAAACTATGTTTAAAGGCGACATTCCGCACGTAATCTAAAATTCTTGTTCTATACAACACCGACAATAATCAAAGATCTAACTGTATAATAGTTTACTAATCTTTACATAACATACAGGTATAATAATATATTATAAATAGTTAACAATATTTGTGCATAGTTGTTTGTCAACAGAGAACAGACATTTTAGCAAGAACGTCCCTCGCTGTAGGAACCGTGTCTAAACAGTGTAACTGTAGCCTTATTTTAAACATGCGACCCTCCATTTAAATTCTTCACAACTTTTTGTTTGGTGCCGACTTTTGAACGTACAATTCTATTTTTGAAACATTTGACTTCGATACATTTAAAGTAGAAGTTACGGCAGACAGAGAAGACTAATTGAAGACAGTCTGCTATGCGTACGGTGAAAAATTAGCATGACGAGAGATTTATGTTCTTGCTGAAATTATTCTCGAAATAATTGTCATACATTCGCTGCGCTGACTGACAGTACTAACTGTATTTAACGATTAATAGTTTTTTGAGAGTCAGTGATTAATTTTGCATAATTTCTTTTTCAGAATATCATCCGGAATTTTTCCCTGAACATGACAAGAAATCGCTGTCCTTACAGCCAGACCTAACACAGACCGTACCGCCGTGTTATGAGTATCCTTACACGAAACCTGTAGCGACGACTGTCACTCGATCAGTCTCCGAACACCATTATGATGTACCCCATCTAGCCTCGGCTAGTGACATACAAATGTCACCTGCAACAAGCTCAACACTGGAGTCCTCCAGCGGAAAACGAAGCCAGCTCAGTGGCTTTACTAATGGATGTAAGTACTGGTAGCTTTTTAGCAAAAATACTTCATATGAATGCACTTCCGTAGTATGTATAATAGTACTCACAAATATTGTATCACATGTAAAATATTATTTGAGCTTTTTAAAAAAAGAACACTCACTGAATATGGCTTTAAGCATACGCATTAAGCACAAAGAGCTATTCTTGCTTTGACATATATGGGCATAACTGCATGCAAAAGAAATAAATGTTGTAGGATAAAAATAAAGTTATGAAATTCTAAAACGTTTCAGCTGACTCCACCTATGAAGTGGCGACAGAATCCGTTACTCTCCCGCTGCCTGCATTACCGACTGCGTACGCCGTCACCCCAACCACCAGCGGAAACTACACTAACGCCATCGTAACGCATAGCGGAGGGTACTTGCACCTTCCCGAAAATGGCGTCAGTCTGCTCATTCCAGAGGGTTGCGTTGGACGATCTCGCAAACATGACTTATTCTTGTCGATACTCAACGAAGATTGCTTCAGGCCTAAGCTCAACGATAATCTCACACAACTAAGCCCCGTAGTCTCGTGTGGACCTAATATTACACTGAATAAACCTGTGATCTTGAAAATGCCACACTGTGCCGACCTGAAGCGCAACGATTGGTCTGTCTCGGTACTAATGAGCGACTGTAGCGACGCCCAGTGGCAGTCTGTCGTAACTCTTGGACAAGAAACAATCAATACGCCAGTATTTTGCCAGCTGGACACGGATACCGCTTATTTGATTACGGATTCCTTGTCGAGATTTGTATTAGTTGGACAATCATTAAATGGAAATGCATGCAAACGACTGAAACTTGCCGTATTCGCTCCGAAATTATGTTTCCAATCATCCGTCGACTATAGTGTCAGAGTATATGTACTGGAGGACACGGAGAGCTCGATGGAAACAGTTTTCAGCCAAGAGAAACGCCTTGGCGGTTTCCTGATGGACGAACCGAAGACTATCGTGTTCCAGGATGGAGGAAACAATCTCTGTTTGACTCTGGACAACATCAGTGAAGGATGGAAGGCGAAACCTAGCTCTAATTATCAAGAAATTCCATTCAGACACTTGTGGCAAGCCACCAGTAATACACTGCACTGTTCGTTCACATTAGAAGCGTACGAAGTGTGTCACAATTTAAATTTCACAATCCGTGCCAACCAGTATGGCTCTGACAATATTCAGATCTTTGATATTTTGGTACGAGATCAAGATATGGCCGGTGCGAGCAGTTCCAGAAGTCCAAAGAATTCTGCACCGAATACTCAAAAGTACACCGTTCAGAATGAATGTGCAAGCCCAAAGACTTTCAAAAATTGTCCCCCGGAAGAGTTCAATTCCCCTAAAAGTGCCAAAAACTTTAAGACTTTCGCCCAGGAAGAGTTCCCGGGCAACACGGGAAAGAGCGGGAAGAGTCTGATTCTGACTGACAAGGGTGTCTCCACATGTGATGACTTTGTATTTAGACTGAACAAACAAGTGAGGAAGCAGCTATGCCAGTGTCTGGATCCGCCGATCAGTAGAGGGAACGACTGGCGCATGCTGGCACACGCGCTATCTGTGGACAGATACATTAACTACTTTGCGACGAAACCTTCACCGACGGACTGTATACTGGATCTGTGGGAGGCGCGACACCGACAGAGCAATGCGATGACTGATCTAATACAAATATTCCGCGACATGGATCGGTACGATGCAGTGTCGATACTGGACAGTTGTCTGGGTCCGAATTGGTTGTAATTTCGTTGATGCATTTATTTATTCTAATTAACTGAATCGAAATGAAGAAAAGTCTAATATTTTTTACATGTTTTTTCTCGAAAGTGTTATATTTGTAGATACGACGAATGAATTATATACTATTGTTTTTCTTATAAAGGAATTTCTGTTTCGTAATGTAATTATTATTTTGGAATGGGACCATAAGACCCCAGTAATTTGTGCAATTTTTGATAAAGAAGATAAAATGGCGGATATATTGAAACTGCGCTTTTCGTCACTTGTTAAGGAAGCACATTGATATATCTAGTTTATTATTAGTCTAGTATAAACAGGAAAGTGTGTACTATATACATATGTACGTACGTACGTATACATATATACGTACTAATTATTATAAGAAACAGAATTCAGAAATAAATCAAGTTATGGAAAGAGAAATGTGACAAAGTAGAGTTTTTTATACAGAGAATCAAAATATGAGTAGTTTTCTAGAGAGTTTTTAGAAAATTTTTGTACAAATGTCGTTTAATGATATATGTTTAAGTTATTGTGTAGATTTTATGTTGAAATATGGTAAACGAAAACCAACAAAACAAAAAAATATACTAAATATTATGTACGCTGTATTTTAGACACCCTGGAAACGATGTATATAGTGAAAAATATATATATTGATCTTTTTTATGTGAGCTTTCTTTACTGAATTATCTCGCCGGTAAATGTATCGCTTTCGGCACTGTTACTTCTATCTCGTATAACCTACCACTTACTCTCCGGCTGGTAAGTGAGTCACGGGGGCCACCTACCAATATGACAAGCTATAAAGCAACTGCATGTCCAACGTCCATCTCCCGATAATAGAATTGCGAATCATCGCCACCTTCCATATCACGAAATAAAACTGTCAAGGGACCAACGGGAACGAGACGGTATCATCTCACAGCACATGACATTTGATATCTATCTAAAGATTGTAAGCTTCTCAAATCTTACAACTCATCCAGACCAGCACAAATACATTTCTTTTTTGCAAAATTATATTCCTCTATTTTTATTTAATCACTTAGCTGTAATTTATACAGGCGTGTTGTTAGTTGTATTTTGTTCATTTTATTAACACGTGTTAAATATTAGTGTTTGTGTTTAGTAAGTGTGTGCAGAAAACTATCCGAAATGACACCCAATAAGCTAATAAAATTATTAATTTATATTCTTTATATAACTGTTATCATTACTAGAAACTAGAAACTAAAAAATTATTATTATAAGTCCATTAAACAGAATTGAAATTACATTGAAATTACAATTATATGTATTAATAATCTTTAATGGTTCAGCATTGACAACTTTATTAGCACATATATGCGCATTTTTACTCGATAAAAATAAATATTTTTTTAACCGTACACATTATTTTCTGAAGGTCACGCTTGCGTCATCTGTAATATAAAGGATAGGATTTGTCTAATTTAGTTATCGAATCTGGTTATTTTTTCAAATTGCTTAACAATACAACCGTTAGGTGTATCTGCATTGATTCTGGAAGGTACAAAATTACTTTAAGGCACAATGGTAATACAGAACGAAATTTGGATCGTTCCACTTACGTCCGCTAGATGGCAACGTATATAATAAAATTACATACAAATAATGACGTAATTAATTACTTGATATAATTGTATTATAGTTTGCAATATTTTAAACAGTAAATAGGTATTATTTAAAACGTTTAAACAATAATACACAAATATAGTTGAATAATATAAATATGTATCTAAAACGTAGGAGTATTTTGTAAATAGAAGTATATATTTTCTTTACTAATTTACTTTTTATTATAACTAGAGCTATTTATTTACTGTTAATTAAATATTTAAAAAATAAAATTGCATTTCAACATATGTAATTATAAGTAAAAATAAAGGAAGATGTTCTAACTCTATACTAAGAACAGTTCTACAAAAATAAACTAATAATAAAATCCTAGAACCGCTAGAAATGTATCGCAATAAGTGCCTTGTCAAAAAAAGCGTTGGGACATCGTAAGGCCGTTACCGTCGGCTATACGTCGTCCACGGTCCCGAAAAGTGGATTATCGCTTTCGGAGAAGCTGATAAACGAAATACAATTTTCAAAACTGTGTGGAAACCGTCACTAGAAGTGAAATATACATTATTACGTCGCCCTCATCGGGGCTTCACCCCGCACAATCCACTAACCTCTGACGCAAACGAATTTAGCACTAGCGCAAATGGAAAATAAAACATTTCTTCCCATTCGCCAGTGAGAGCAATTCCAGTTTTTCCTTTTCCTTTTTTTAAATAGCACTCAATAAAATGACGTCAGAGAACATATAGCGCGTCCCGAAATATGGCTGCCAAAGAATCTTTTTCAAGCCTTGCTCGAATCTCGATGGAAAGGGTAAGGTACGATGAGAAATATTGGTTTCCGGAACGTGTTCCAAATCTGAAATTAGTTACCTGTTTCACTGAATGATTTATTATTAAAATATACGTACATATTTCTATATATTTAAAAATTCTTTAATATTTTCAATCATCTATTACATATTCCTTTGGAAAATAGCAAAGTAACTTTTGTATTAAATAGGTACACAATTATTTATATCAATGTCAAATTTTAAATAGCCCAGTCTAGTTTTATTCTACACTGAATATACATTAATAAGAATTATGGTCAATAATTTCCTTAACAAAACAATCTGAAAACAGTTGTGCTTCACCTCTCCTTCGCCCCCCCTACCCTACCAGTATACTGTACTGGATGTAGTAGAAAGAGATGAGGGACATTCATCTGTTTGGCACACAGCTGCCGGAGCAGACGCTGGTCCTGCGAACGCAGGCGACCAAGAAAATCGGATTCTGTTATCTTTTTTGCCATTCGTGATTATGGCGTTGGTCTCGGCCCCGGCACTATAAAGACTATAAATTACAGAAGACTTGAGTCGACCGCGAAAACGTGCGGGGCGGACGCCCAATCTGAACCGTGTTCTAACAGCAGTTATGCTACAGGGGCCTGCACAGCGAGAGGAGAAATACTCACGCAGTGTGAGAGATGAAAACGTGTGAGTCTTTCGTCCGAGGTGAATGATGACACGATCATTCCAGTCGCCCTCAGAAACGTCTTCTTTCCCAGTTAATTATTTGGAAAGCGATTGTTATTCTTTCCGCGGGGAAGATGTTTATTGCGAATTAGGTACCACTTTTTCCCTCTACTCTGACAGCGTATTGTATTTTCTTAGCGATGATCTCTCTGTGTGCGGTAAATAAAAAATGTTATATCAATAATAACATACATTGAAAGATTGTAATATTACAGAATACCATTCACATGAAATTATTATAGTGTAATATAACTAAGAATCCCATTAACAAACAAATAAACACAACATAACCCTGACCGCGCAGGCAGGGTTGACGATGGGAAGTTTATCAGTATTCAAATGTGCCCAGAGCAGGACATTGGAGGAGAGAAGTTGTTGGTGCAGACGCCCGCGGTCAGCATTCTATGCACATCCCGCAGATTAACAGGTACTTAGACTGTCGGTTAGGGACTAAACCGTTTACAAACTGATTGCATTAGTTATTCAATGCGCGTGCGTCCAAAATCCTTCCGTCCGTCTGCACTTGTCCTGCTGTGTCGTCTGCCCGACGTTCCAGTATCGAGTTACCATGAGAATGTGTGTTCGTTTCGCTGCCATAGGGAAGAAAACCGTAACTAATGGTGACGTTATTGTCCTCTTCAATTGTTTCCTTTTCTTCTATTTGTTGTTGTGGGAAAAATTGCAACCCTAAACGGACCTTGAAAATATCAAGTCCGATTTGGTTAGAAGTTCCATAAAGATCCACCATTGCTATTTATCTGTGTTTGTTGTTTCATTTAAAGTAAATGAAGTAAAGTCAAGGAAGATATGCTACCCTTCTGTACATTTTTCTAAAAACGTTCTTTCATAGACTCAAATATAACAACTTACTTACTACAGAAATTAAATGAAAGTTCTAGTTTAATACATATAAGTTATAAATTTATACTGTGTATCTCGTAAAAATTATAACAATAGTGTCATAATAACTTTTCGTGCAGACTAAAGAATATCCATCTTTACAATGCCAACAAAACGGACAAACGGAACGTCCCCGTTGCCTGAATATCGGTTTCCGATTTTCGATTCGTTGCCGAAGAATACATTATTGGTCAAAAGGCTCACAGAGCGTATTCCAATTGTGAATTATGATTTTCACAGCGAAACGAATCATATTTTCCTTGGATTTTCAAAGGACTCGCTATGTCCTTTTCCGTCTTTCTGCTTCAGCAATCGTGCCATCTTCTTTTTACTTATTCAACTGGCCGCATCCGTTCTGGAATTATTTGTCCTCTCTCTCTCTCTTCGGCGTGCTGAATTTTTGTATGCGAGAAAATTATTATTGATACGTAACACTTTGAGGGTGCCAAATAGACATGTTATATTCATAAGGTAAGGGTGCACACGGAGCGTAGCTTTGAGCGGCGTACAAATAGTTTTACTGGAACATAGTCTTGTGCGGAAACTATTCACTCATATTATACTATACCAAATTACTTAACTACTTGTATTTCACATTTCTAATTAATATTATAGCAGAGTACTGTATGTTAGTATACTAGATATATTGACAATAAAGTATTGCTGTCAATAAATTATACTCAATTAGTATTTATATAGAATTTTATAAATAAATCTTATGTTAAAGAAAATAAATGCATATTGACCGTGTGCAGGTCTGATAAATGATGACAGGCATTATTATGTACTTATATATGAATAATAACGTCGACTATACATATTATAATTCTCGTCTAGAATCATCCGATATTTTAAGTCGCCGTCGCCATTATTCACCGTGTAACTTGCGTTATTATTTATCTTCTTCTTAACCGGAGAACACAACTTTATCAAACAGGCTCGAGGCGTCGGTCGCCGTCGTACATACACAAACATACACACACAGGCAGACTTGTCGTAACACGGGGCAAAACCGAACGCAATCTTGTTTCAGGACCATTAAGTTAATTAGCGGGAACCCTTTCGCGAACAAGGAGCACGATACACACGAATACAAGCGGTGTGAGTGAGATAGCCAGCTGTATCGTCGAGTGATTTATTAGCGCGCGCCAGATAGTGATTCGTTAGCGTTGTAATGAACCGAAACGGTTCACAATTGTTGATAACTGCTGACGTACGAATGGCCTGAACTGCTGCTGCTGCTGCTTCATTGTTTCAAACACGTGACACAACCAATGCTAAGAGCGGCAGCGGGGCGGGGGGTGGGGGCAGTGCAGAGGAAATAAAAAATACGATACAGCAAATATAATTTAACCAAGTACAACTTAAATTAAATCAAGAACCAAGATAATTCAAGCAAAAAATTCATGTATTTATATTCCACAGTTTAGTTTCAGTTAAGATGAAGTAAATTTCTATATAATCTTCTAGAAAACAATGTATATAATATATGTTTTTGTTGCTGAATGAAAGATTTCGAATCTGGTCTAGCGAAAAATTGCCGGGAGAGTTAAGACAGTCGTGTAACCAGTGACACTTGCTGTTGTGTGCAGCTTTCTTTTTTTTCCACAAAACAAATTCAATTTTCCGGCGGCCGGACTAAGCCAGCGCGACAGGAGTTGCCTCGCATGACACACTGCGATCTCATCGGATTATATGGTTAAAAAATATTAACACAAATCTGTCCTTTGGGAATGTGACATTTGCTGCAGATTATCCGTCAGCCTGGCTAACCACGAGACACTCTGCCAGTGATAAGCATCTAATATAATTCACTTTTTATTATCATTACCCCATCACGACCAATCCGAGCTTCGGTTAGTGCACAGACCCAAACAGATTTTATTTCTGATAACACCAAGTGTATAATGACTTGAGAACAAATATATATAATTGTATAATGTATGTTTGATTTTAAATTATTTTATTTTACATGGATATTATGAAATGTGGAACTGTTGAGTTTGTTGGGGAGGGTGATGACAGGATGCGAAGAGGTAGAGGGTGAGGTGGTTTGAATTTCATTCATTGCGGTATATATAATCTGGTACATTGGGTGAAGGGGTGGCTATCGATCAGAATGTGTTTAAGTGAGGCCATAATTTAATTCTAGTTTTGTACCGTATCAGCGCGACTCACACTTGAATAAACACACCACTCGTCGTCGTCGTCGTCGTTCGAATATTGCCCAACGAGCGCACAAAAAACCCAACCAGATACGTTTTATTAACCCACATTAGTGTTACTAATGTTAATTAGAAAAGTTCATTCAGTTCTAAATAGTCTCTCATAAATATAGAAATATATTTGTTCTATGTTATTATTTAATTCTTTAATGAAAAATCATATTTTACATGAAACAATTTATGCTTGAAACAGGACACAGTTTCCATATACGAAAATATTCGTTATTTATCATTATGTTCAGAAATATTGTTTACACACATTTGTTTTACATAAATTAAAGCTTTCACGTGTGTGCCAGTGTAAAATGAAAACACCAACATATATCACACACAGACACACACTCTAAGGATATTGAATTAAAAAGTATATAGACACTTGCACACGTATATACACATATATACACGGAGTGTAGAAAAAACCGTTCAAACTGGAACAAATCATTCCCGGATTAAAATCGCAACAAAACCCGAAAACCATAATTCAAAATTAGGGTAGCTAACCCAGTCTCCGATAAAACCGAACATGGCACAAATTCCACACGGACAAAAACCCGGTGCGGCCCTTTGCGTCGCCAGCATTCAGCAAATTTTCAAATCGGATTCGTCGTTGTTTGACAGTCGTTCAGATCTCGCGCGCCCGCTCTCTCTCTCTCTCATCGGCGGCTATCTGCGCGTCGATAAATAATCCCCAAATGTTCGTTATTTTTTCCTCGTAAGTGTGAACGTTCGCACGCGTGCTATTGCAAAAGATAAATTTCAATTAACGTGACGTCATATTGGGTAGCCATTAATCAGGCCACTTGATCCGGATTTGTGCCTGTGCGCCGGGCTGCCGTAAAGCGATTATGTAATGCAGGATAACAGCACGGTGTCGTCGTGTCCCATCAACCGACCAAAACCATACTATACATATATATTCATACATATATACATATACTTAAACCTAAGCATCAACATCTATACACTTCATACACACACACACACACACATATACACTTGTCAGATACATATTCGTGTATGTGATTAGTATTAGTAGGGAAATTGAAGGTATTGCTGTGGGGTGAGTGTTTGTTGTTACACCCGTATTTCATGCCTACCGGCTTGCATACTAAGCGACCGGGTTGCCTGGCTACAAGGGGCTTCTGGTTTATTAGCAGTAGTAAATGTGTTCATTGTTAATTTATGTTTGTTATAATACATGTTTTATTATTTCTTTAGCAATACATCCACATAATCTTATATGTTTGTACACGAACAACAACACAAGACAAACTCCATATTTGATGAATAAATATTTTTAAACTAATATTCCTTAGAAGTTCCTATTAGTAAATACAAATATAAATGTACAATATTAACGGTGCTGTAGTTAGTACACAAAGAAAGAAATGTATTTTTTCAACCCCTAATTTCATGTGGTTGCTCATCTGCATATGTGTGTTTGTGACGTGGTACGCGTGCTTGTTTTTGCGGGCCATGTCCCACTCGACACATCTGCTTGTTCTAATTCAAATGAGCAAATGTAAAAAAGGTACTTAGCACACACAAAACAGACAGTAAATGGTACAATTCTGCACAAGGTACACGTTAGCATCTGTGTATCATTAACTTTACTAGTAAAACAGTTTTTGTTCAATATATTTAGCTCATAAACACTTACAGAATTTGTATTCACAAATTATATTATAATATATTTTACAGATGCTTGCATGTTTTTAAAAATATATTCTTTAAATATGTGTAATGTTAATAATACTACACACCACGGGTATGCATTACTGCATATTATACACGTACTGCTGAGAATATTCATTATGCAAAATGCGGAAGTCGCCAAGTGCATATCCGTATTTAGACGCTCATTTGCAATGCCCATACCGCAATGTCCCACCGACCCTCTGTTCGGTGGTGACGCTGGCTGCTGGATGCACCCTACCACACGGTCTCACCGTATCCCGCGTAACGACAGGAAGCGGAACTCTGGATATTCTTTCAAAGAATATTTTTACAGCGCTCTTTTACATTTTCAACCGTTCTCTTGGCGAGTTCGACTACGTGCCTTCTTGGACGGTATCAACTAAAACAGAAGCACATATTTTAAAAATATTATTTCACACAATCTTTATAAAAAATTATATTTTAATTTTATTAATTCATAGTTGTACCATCATTTTATTGTGTGTAAAAATAATATGTACCGAATATCTTCATATAGCATCGAGTATTATTCGAATTTACAATAAATAACTACATCAATATAATGAAAATAATCTTCTTATAATAGAAAATCTAACGACTGAAAACAAGAATATTGTGAGCAGGATGTGCCAGTAAGCAACTTGTCGTTTCCGTACTGGTTACAACGTCTCGGTGCCGCTATTACCGCGAAAAGATGGCCGCCGGAGCCGTATTTTTCTATTACGATTGTGATTTGCATACGGCCGGTTCCCCGGCTCGAGTCTATGCTAATGCGCAGCCATGTCATATGATTTATCGTTATTTTTATTTGATTCTCGGAATTATTGTACGGACTGTATCCGTATGGGTTGAAATCATATTTCATACAATGCTCGACAAACGTACAGGACCAACACAGAAACACTCTCTTCGTCCTTCTCCTCCACCACCCGTTCGTTCTCGTTTTCGTGCGTTCTCGTGCGTTTTCGCTCGTAAAATCACGCATACACTTCTAGCCAGCAGATTTGCGGTACATTTGTTTCGACACTGCTACTATTACAACTGCTGTTTTACATTGCGAAATATTTTTTTGAAAAGTTGACGTGTCGCCAGTTTTTATGAGAATATGTTCTTTTGCTGGTCTCCTTTGTTATCTTGTTTCTGCTTCTTGACTCACATTTTATTATTTCTTTATTTTTACGTGTAAATCATTATCGTCACAATTTAGTTATGAATCATATATCAGGAGTATTATTCATTTTCTGTCGGACATATGGCTTGTTATATGTATGTACGGAGTGTAATTTTAAATTGTGCTACTAATAAATTTCGACTTTTCACCATAGTCGCCTCGTACAAAAGCCACACATCCACACGGCCTCTTAATAATCATTTCATAAGGTTTTCAATGGTACTTGGATTTTCATCGATTTTTTTCCCTGTGTGCGGGAACACTTGCTCGCGTACGCACAATATACAACTAATGACTTTTCGGTCAATGTACAAGTGCCATCTGTTAGACATGGTGCTCCGGAGAGAACATATGGCCTAGTCAATGTTGGACGCCACTATATGGAGGGTGGTGGGTGCTTTTCTCTATGGAAAGTTCAGGCATCATTGTAAGTGCTTGTACCAGCACTGTGTTGATTCATATCCCCAGTTCTAAAGGTTTGCAAACATATTTGCTTCAACAGATATTATCCATAAACTGTCTAATTATTTATTTCTCACTGTAGTGTATTTAATAATGTGAAAATATATATTTTATCTCATTCTCTTCATATATTCATTCATGTTAATATAAATTTAAATTATTTTTAAATTTGTATATTAATTTTAAATGCAGAATCATAATGTATATAATGATTGTCAAGTTATATATCTTTTATAGAATGTGTCACCCGATTATTGTACTCATCCCTGAAGAGTTATAGGCAAATGACACAACAGAATACACTCAAAACTTACTTCCGTTGCCAACAATGAACATATGTGCTATACATACGATTCACATTGAGAAGTATTCATAATGTATTCGGATTAAATGTTTAGGGACCGCATTGTATTTGTGTCTGTACCAAAAAAATACACAGGGACCTAATCGCGTATGAATGGAGAAGCGTATTAGTTGACAACGAAGTCACATTGGTGGATGCGCTGGCACCTGTCTCTGTTTACATAGACCTGCGGATCCACCATATGTGTATGCTGACTGAATATATTACAGAAACATACGCTTTACTTACATTGTCGGTCTAATTTATTTCTATTTTATAAAGAACTAAAATTAAAGCACTTTAAGTTGAACAAAATTTCGTGCAATTTCTTCAAAACTATTTCATATTCCCATAAGAATTACAAATCTAGAAATCATTGCTGATACCGACTTGTATTCCCTGTACAACGAGAATTCTTAAAGCTTGCACTAGACTCATCCCCAAGCTCATCAAAACACTTAACTAGAAATCACTAGTCTTTTTATTGTGTTCCAAATCCAACTCCTGATGTCTTAACGAGAGACGTCCTAGCGTCGGCGTTTCCCGAAGGACTCGGAGTCAATTATAACCACATGTGACCTATGTGCACTCTGGATACATCAATCAGCCGCCAGCAGAATCGACTTCTGCAATTGCGACAGAAAAGTAATTGACTCGATTTAATTCACTGAAAGTGTCACACGTTAGGAGAAAAATGTTGTGTAGCGTCGCGTCTCCTCACTCGAGCGCTCTGCCGAAGATTAACTGGACGACCCTTTCAGCCGTTTCGCTTGTGTTTTTCACGGCACGACATCCAATAAAATAAATGAATAAAAACTCTACTCAATCAGGTCAGCTTGATGTGAATAACGTTTTCTAACACTCGCCATTAATATTGAACGTAGTCTATCGAAATTATAAAAGTTACATTTTTATCTAAAACATGTCAGATATATTTAGAATCTATTATTTCAAATTTTTTTGGAAGTCTTTGTAAAAATATAAACTATTTCCAATTTGCATGTGTTATAATATTTAGCAATAAATCTCCCAGTGCATCATTCTATTAGCAATATCTATTTTTGTATGACTAATATCACTAGCTGGGGCTAGTATTCTTCATTCATATCATAGAGCTGAGCTAATTCCTTGCCTAGACTTGTTTTTGCC
>JAGJTL010000183.1:2574983-2585275 GCA_022063505.1 Calosoma granatense | reverse complement strand
AAAAAATGTGCTACCCACAAAAATAGATATTTTTTATCGTGAAAAATAAAATTCCATCGAATAATCTTTTGAGCATTGGACGTACCGCACACAATCCAGCACTATAAATCTACGGCCGCAAGTTTTATAGAAATCCCGACGGTCGCAGTCATTAGCGGATGTGAACCGCGAGCTCAAAATATATACCGCGTTATCGAAAACACAGATACCGCCAGTGAACCGAGCCCGAACAATAGACGCACGTTTTGACTAATTGTTTCGGGATTTCCATATGAATAAGATAATGAAATATGGTAACATTAATATGGATATGTGCTGTGCTCGGCTATACTAGCAGCAACGGCAGCGGCGGCGGCGGTATTACGAAAGCCACTGTAAGCACGCGAACATTGTTATGCCACCGCCCCCGCACACTCACACACAGCTCACACCCTGTCGGTAAACGGCACTAGGTCGCAAGTCGCACGGCCTCGCGCAATCTGTATGTATGAGATTTTAGCGTAATTTGCATAAAATGTGTCTCAACGATTCATATATCTTACACAGTGGGCATTGATATATGATTTGTACCAGCACGCATATACTACGTTGTACCCAGTTGTACCGCTAGTTGCTACTGGCCCGCACAACACAACTGTAAACCTGGTTGTTACAGACGTGTTCCGTTTATTATTTACCGGACAAATATATTAATGACAATATTTCACTGTAAATAAAAATTTACTAAGTTCAAACTAGTGTTGACCAGTTAGAGTAGATTCTTGTCATAATTATAACGGACTATACAAGTAGATTGTAACGAAATAACAGCGTAATACGTTCTTCTTTTCGACTACGATCCGTCGCATTGGGTTCATAATTCTGAGCGACCGGTGGACGGTTGTTGCTTAGAAAGTGGTGACATTTTTAACATTTTCAGCAAAATCGGCCGGTATCGGTGATGTTGCTGGATGATGGTGGTGAAGTTGCGAATGGCAATGTGTATAACCACCCCCACTCCAACTCTACTTCACATGATATACGCTCACGTATTGAATTAAATGTGCGGTCATTAGTTCAGCATTCGTACCGGATGCGTGGCCATTAATTTTAAAGAGGACAATGGTGGCAGGAAAGCACATGTTAAGTTTAGTTTGTTAATTATGACGTCACAGACAATGGAGGAGCTTCCGCAAGCGGAAATGTGGCGCTCGTTGCCCTGTTTCAAACTCTCACCGCTCGCGGCCGACGCGCAGACCAAACCCCCAGCCGGTTTTATCATTGTACCTTTGCTTTATTGTACGTCGCGACCTCTACGCGTACACGTTTACCTTCCTGCTGTAAATGTGTACGCACTTCCTGCTATAATGCCATCATCACAACGTACAACCAACCACCGCTCCCTCCCCCTCCTTGTCACAAGCTATGCAATGGTTTTATAAAATCCTACTCGAGAATTATATACTCAGAAATCTTCCCTACACCGCCGTAAACTAAACAGTTTCTACAAATATCTGTCATTGGAACTACAAATAAATAAATATATCAATTGCTTTATACGATACACTGACCGTGACTCAGTTTGTTTTTTTGTGAGAATATAGTTATTGAAAGCTATGTATATATGTGTATATATAGGTACGTATAAATATTTATACAACAGGCAGTGAGTGGACCTGTTTACTAGATGGCTTTCACTTAACAGATCGCGCGTATATACTTGCAATGCTTCAATCATCCTAATAGAGCCAACCATGTAGGGTTGGAACACACACACACACACACATACACATACACACTTATAGAATTTGTTAAGCATAGTGGGGGTACGTAACTTCCATACGTTTATGAGAGCACATAATATATTTTCATAAAGTGTCACTTTTATTGATTTATTAAATGGTATTTTGTGAAACAGTTTCGACCAGTCATCGCCACGATTGCCAACCACCCACATAATAATGTAATTGCATTTCAGCGTTTTAGCTTTTCATACAAATGCGTTAAATGAATTTAAATACATACATTTAATACCGGTAATGAATATTATTAAATTGATGTTATCGGCAAATGTACGTTACTGTCCGTCGCGTATTGGATTTAATGAAGCGGTTTTTGGAAAATTACCTACATGCATTTTCAATACTGAAACCATTTTTAATTTAAATGATTAAATAGATATGTATTTAGTTTTGGCTATATTATAAATAGACTCTGGCATATTTTAATGATGAATTAGTTTTCATAAAATTGTGTTGTTGTATATTTTGAAATACTTGTAAAATAAAAGTAAAATGGAGGCAAACCAATACAGTGATGTGCAAAGTCGATTACACTTTTCAACCAACGTTTAAATTGAATTAAACCCTTAACGAGAACGCGTTCGAACAGCAAGATTAGATAAATCTCCGATTTATTACGTATTTCAACGAGCTTAACGAATTCCGATGTGTTTTTTTTTTATTTATTTCAATAAACCGCCGTATCAGATTGCTGTTCGTTAACGGTAAATATTGGCTAGCTTTGTTTTAGATGTTTGCTTTTTCAATTTTCACACTGATCTCAGATAAATTTGATACATTTTTTGACACTTTAATGCGTGCGTCGGTATAAAATATTTTCTGAACTGTCATTTAGGGTAAATAGTGATTTTTAATTTTAAAAAATGTAAATGAAAAGAAGTATTACTTTGTTTTAATATGTATGTATTAGAAAAATTTCTCAATTTATGTTTGAAATATATTAACCCAAATATGATTGAATAATCTTGTTTCTCAATTAATATAAGAATGATACTTGCTGGCATTTTTCTATATAAAAACATACCCTAGATTTTCATTGCTGGGGAAAATGTATTTCGCTGTTATATTTGTGTGAGAATAAAGTAGAAAAGTGTACGGATTCACAAGTATAGGTACGGGCCACTTTAATATTTCCGCCTGGTGTTATCAGACAGACACATGCACACACACGAGGTGGTAGAGGTCCACTAGAGGTTCTCCTGTATGTTGGCTGGCTGTGGAGTCTGGTGAGTGCCGCCTAACGGACATATGTGACAACTCTCCTTTCCGCTACAATGAATCACAAATTTAATCTCGCAAATGGATCCAAAACCGCATCTAGAAGCGCGAGCCTTACGTCGACACGGACACCAGAACAATACTGTGCCGTACCCGGTGCCATATTGTGCGACACATACATCAACATAATGTATTTGCCTGCTGCATGAATACATATACGTGTGTGTGTATGTGTTATGACATAGTATGCAAGTTTGCCAGCCACTCTGCATGGTGAAAGAGTGAGACGGAGATGTTGGGTGACCGCAAGCGCGAAAACACTCTTCTCGTAACTGTTTTTGTCCTGTTTGTGAATCCTGTCGTACCTTTTAAAAGTATACCACTTCACTGAGTTGAACCATGTACCACAATATAAATGTGCTAATTTTGTAATAACAATTGTTTATTTATAAAACTACGATTCTGTTCATTATTGATATCTAATATAAAACGTTATGAACATAATTCTTTGCTAGTTTATTTAAAAAGTAAGTAAGTAAAGCGAATGGTATCTAATTTATAAAATAGCACATACATATCTACAGCAATATTTCTGATCGCATAGTCCTATTTCTTCTCTCTCTCTATATATATATATGTGTGTCACTTAACGATATTATCTCGATTGTCCACGGATTTATATGTTTGGTAGAACTAGTGTTGCAATTCGGGCTAAGTGTTCGGATGGTTCCGCTGAATGAAATACGTCAAATTGTCAGTGTTTGTCACGCACAGTATCATAAATATGTCATCGGCTACGCGCACGCCAATGAGTTACGACGGCGACCCGCCGAACTAACGTCGGAAAAATATACGTACTGTCTATATACGTGTGCATGTTTTATTGCTTGACATTGTCATGTGGTTTTAAATTTAATATTAACAAATAAAATGCAAATGTTTTTTTAATAATACTTTTCATTCTGAAATATACAGTTAAATTATTTACGGAATACAATCATTTCAGAATAAGAGGCTGTGAAAATAAAACACTAACGTTTGTCGGCCGGACAACTGAATGGACACACTTGTTGACTATAACTCAAGGATCTAATCTTTTAGTTCGTCATTTCGATAGATGTGTTAAATTTATAGACGCAGGTGATCCATAACTATAAAATTCTCTGATCTCTATAGTGGTACTTCCAATGATGGAACTCAATACCAAGAATTCTATTTATACGTCACTTTAACGAAAATATAACGATAGTAATTTTGAACTGTTTCTGGAACTTTTGGGCACAATTTTGGCGTAAATTGAGGAAAACATTTTAGATGAAACATTGTTATTATTAACGTATTATTTCTGAGAAAAACAGCCAATATTCAAGATTAAATTTTTGTAATCATATAATTAAAAATTTTAAAAGTGTTATTAATGTGATTTTTAAAACATTATGTAGTGTATAGGTATAAATAATTAATCTTTATTTTGAACTAGCCATAACTAAATATACTTGTTATTTTCAAGTACATCTGTGGTAACTAGGACCGTTTTGTTAAGTATATATAGAGCCGCCGGATGAAAACAATACTCGGGTAACCACTATCAATGCTGACATACCACAGTTTCAAGTCTTTTCATTTCTATACTACAGTGAGTTTAGGCTGAAGTTCGTTCGCTACAATCGAACGCACAACCCTCCGTTAAATATAGGGTGAATACATTTACACATGCATACATATGTATATTCTCAAATTGATTTGTCACAGTTGAACAAAGTCACGCTCCTAATGTTTTTAGTAAGATAACTATCGAGTGTACCAGAGGTACTCAAAAGCTGGATATTACCAGATATTAAATGATAATGAAATGCATCGAATTAAATTGATACATACAATTGTATTTACATTATTTATTCAAATAGTTTTCTTTAAAAACTTCTATAAAACTGGATGAAATAAACTTGTGTCGACTTATAAGAATCATTTGAATTGGATGATAAAAGTTTGATGGTCACTGTGTAAATCTTCCCTTCACTTTTACTGACGGCTATATTAGTACCATCCTGTTATCTGTGTCAAACATTCTGCTAATAAATTTCTGATAATATCACATTTGATATTTTTATATTTAAAGTGACTAAGTATTTCCTTATCGGCGAGATGAACTTAAAACTGAAGGATTTATTCGGCAGCGAGGAATATATGTGATACGGAGAGTCCGTATATCATTCTGTGAATCGTAATAAAATGAAGCAAGCGTACGGAACTACGAACTGAAAATAATCATATTTTTATGCAAATTTTCTACAGCTTCATTCGATGAATTTCCAGAGTAGTCGCTGTTTTCATTAACTGGCATATATTGTCTGGTGTATATTTCGTCATACTAGCAACAGTATTTTATTATAAAATTCTATACAGTGCTTGGTTTCTAATTGTAAGGATAAGTAAGCTTTGTCTTGTAGCAGATTTTGTTGTGCAACGAATATATATATGTAACACTAGCATCTGTTTAAACAATCAGCACAAATAAAACAAATAGGAAAGAAAGAGAAGTTGCTGGCGTTGATCTGATGGTGAGAGAAGAAAATACTCTCTAGACTTGCCTGTGTGTAGTCCCGGCTTATATAATTGTGTGCGGGTGCAAGCTTGTCGTCGGTCCGTTCACTGACGTTCAACTACCCGTAGTAGAAGTTGTGTAAGAGAGGCACGTAGCAACTAGCACCGTTACATTAACGTACACGGAACGTTGTAGCACATAAAGTAACGTCGCCTCGCGCTTACAATTAGTATGTAAATGTTTAGATATGAACAATTAGTCGGTTGGAAGCCATTATGTTAAGATTGTTGCTAAACTTGCGACAAGCTTGGAATATTCAAACAGTCTTAAAACAGACGACAGTCACGTCTACACTGTTAAGATAAGGTGACACGCTGGAGACGACGCGGGGCGTCTAACACTCATTCTCCGTTACTACTACTACTTACTAGTAGCAGACACCCCCTATACACTGTTACCTACGGACGTACACATTGTTATTATTGATACTAACTTAAAATAAATTTACTTTAAAATAAGATTGTTAAAAAAATAAAAAATGACGTTTAATACCAAGTAAAACTTTATATTACAACAATTATTACGGAATGAATTTCTATAAATTTTTCATTTACTATTCATGAATTCATAAAACAGAAAATCGTTCATGTTACTTTACCCACTTACCAAATTATTGTAATTATTTGCTTCTCATATAAGCAAATCTTATCATCTCATATTTGAACTAATATTAAACTAATGTCACCCTTTCGTTGTGATGTGTACATTTTACTTTCGAATTAGCAGTGTAACCGAAATCTTAAACAATTAAGACCATTTTAATTAAGACCGTTAGAGAAGGAACTGTGCTCGTATCTTTACGGCTGGAGCACTCAAGCACGCAGATATCATTACATGAAATTTGATTTTTACTCTCACACAAATATACTCCTTGACGCACGACTAATTAAGGTTCAGATTTATACTTGCAAACTTGACGTCCGGATAAGAGGTACGTTTTAAATCTTCCACTTGTTCTATATCAACTAAAGAGCTACTACTTCCGGTCATAAATCAAAACAAAGAAGTGTACCTTACTACCTGCATAACAAATTAACTTGCGCCATATAAATATTCAAAGGAATAATAATAAATTTGGTATTTAACTGATCATTCATACGGTAGAGCTAAGTAAAAAAAATCTCTGTTATAATATACTTGAGGACAAATTGACTACAGGCTGGTCGGTTGGTGGTAGCTCGTTGCAAGATGATACATCAAAATCGAAGCATACCCTGGGGACGCATAGTGAATAGGTTGCATGGTAATAGAGGCGATTTCTAACGCCAGCCGAGCCAAACACTCACCCCTATTGTAAGGAACCAATATGTGTGGCCAGTAAATAGCTTTTAGAAAAATATGGAACGAAATGGACAGTACCCTAAACAATATTGCATATTGGAGAACGATTTTCTATTTCCACCTCTATATATATTCGCCAGCGCACATTGTAACAGCAGATTGCTAAAACACTGTTCTAAAAATATATGAAAATAGTAGTTATAATACAAATATTTGTATATTTTTGCTAAGAAAAATGTATAATCCATATATAGATGATCCGCATAACACAGTTGTATTACTGGACACCAACAGATTTTAAATCTGCTCGAAATTTGAAAATCCTACCTGCAGCAAAAAACAGATTCTTAGCAATCAGTTTTATTAAATTGCTTACATAATTAAACCAGTAACTCTAATAATCGATGTAGTCAATTTTTTCGCCTTACATGTGTACAATCCAATACAAAAAGTTTTCTAATTTTTTTACATATATAAAAACGTATTTACTCACTGTATAAACACTTACAAATATAGATATATACAAACAAATATCACTACTATTCTTGCAGTAATAATTCAGCAATATTTTTTGCCAATATTGTCGTCGGTGTTAGGACGTAAATCTCTAACTAAATACACAACAGAGACTTGAATTTCAGTTAAGGACACTTCACTTACGGAGAACGGAAAAAATTCTTACAGTAATCCTCTTAGCAGCAGACCGATGTTCTTGAACTGGAACCAGTTAAAGAGAAAAGTTTCCGTTCCGTGTATTTTTGTAAGAGAATGTACAACGGTGGCAGTGCAGTGAATTGATTGTCAAGTGTTTCGGTCCAATCTCGCCTCAGTTCATTATCCGTCCGCCTGGAGCAGCACCGTTCGCACGTAGAATCGACGACGTCATATCCGAGTGACGTTATAATGTACAAGTCCAACGGAAACGGGCGCTAAACGATTTATAATGACGGAAACCATTTCCGTTAAGATTTTGTCTTGTTTTTCTTTTGTTTCTGTCTGTTGTACTTGGTGTTTCTTTTATTTGTCTCGATTTCTTCGTTTTTTTTTTTTTTGAATAAAACGATACGAATGTGTTGTTTATTGGGGTCGTTTCAGCTTTAGGCGAAGTTTTATTAAGTCGGACTGTGAAAATGCCGCTTGCCGAATGATTTATGGCGAGTTTATGTTTAAATTTGTTTCTTATTGTTTCTGTGAGAAATAATGTTGTGGTTCCGTTAGATAATCGATGTTGTTTTTCACATTAGTGATACACTAGTGTTGAAAATCATATACGATATCTGTTCTATACATGATTTCACACACATATATATTATTTCCCACATTTACAGCAGCGTCACAAAATACACTAACACAAATAAATAATGTGAACTTTGAATATTTTACGTTTAAAATTCAATTCGCACATATTACATCTGTCAGAACAATACTGTTACGGTAAATAATAACTGCATGTTATCGCATTGGTAATCTCTCATAAAACATACTATTTTTCAATTAAAATTATACCTAATCGTCACACAATCTTCTTTAAAACTCACAAATTAATCCGAAAAACAATGTTCACAAATGGCCCCGGTGTAATTATTCGTTTGGAAATTGAAAAAGCGTTTTTAATTCTACGGGCAAACCGCTACTAAACTCAGTTAGCACGTTAGCACATTGAGTTACTCTGGGCGGCGGTACAGTTGGCAGTGTTGTTGCTGACGCCACCGCCGCAACCACTGCCCCCGGGGGCAGTCTAAATAGCTCCCATTTCAACCCAATAAACATGTAAAACAGCCCATTATTATAAAACCTTATACAACACAACACAACCAACAACCGACTCACTCGTTGGTGTTGCGATACGAAAAATCGTTCGTACAATTTGTTTTCAGTCTAACTTCATTTTCACGTGAATACACGAAAAAAAAAATGCACAGGAGACAATTTTCATCTTGTTTGGCTAGAATGTACAATTTTTTGTTCAGTAAGTTGCATATATTACTATTTTAGTAGAATAGTGAAATAATATATAGTTTTTCTACTATCTAAATTAACACAAAAGTCAAATTTATCATAAATGGGAAAATATCCCTGTAATAGTCAAAGTAAACGAATAAAACGAAAACTAAAGATTAAAATTGTTATTATTTTATATGCTGAGAAATAAAAGATGGAAATAAAAAAGCGGCCAGAGAAAATTGCTTGATCTTAGCAGCACGTGGTTATTCGCACTTCATAATTTTGATAGTGCCAGGGTTCGGGAGACTCGCACGAGTAGATGCCAGCATCTTGTTACGCGCGAACTGTATTTGTGACACTGTAAACGTTTTATGGCTAATTGCTATTGGTTTATGGTTCAATATGGCGACCGCTCCAGTTTAAAGCTGATTGGTCCCAGGAGAGCACCGCAGACGACCGTTGTAAAACGATTGAATCGTCATAAAACGACAGCGAACTTAGCGTTGTAAAAATAATTGTTTTTTCTTTTGAATTCATACGGTTTTATTCCAGCGAATTGTAGGAAATCAAGAAGAAGACGAAAGTTTTGTCCTGATGAAAGAAATTTCTTGATGTTACCAATATACTCTTTCTCCTAACTACATTATTTTTATATTCTTATAGTGAAATACGTTTATTTTAAATATAAATCTAGTCCAGCAACCAAAGTTTACTAGAGGTTAGGCGGGTAGCGTACTGTTAGGCGTCGTATATTTCTGAAATATTTGGAAAACTGCTAGTTTGCCACTTGTAAAAGCCCGCTTCCGCCGTACGGGCTCCGGGATAGAAAGTGTATGAGCGTGTGTGTTGTAAACTTCAAAATGCTTATCAAGTTCGAACGGCCGGATGGTGGTGGTGGTGGTGGGTTTCTATCGGAAATTCGAAATGGCATTTTCTTAATCGTAGTTCTGCGGCGGCCGTTCAAATCATAAAAATAAATTTCGCAGCGAAGTTTCTCGGCAGCAGGATCTTGTTTTTATGTGAAGTATCTGCATAATCAAATGATTCCAGAGAATATTTAAAATAACTGCCGAATCAGACAAATATTTTCATAAATCTGTCGGCTCTCTGATTGCCGGGGGCCCATACCATTGAATATTGATTTCGGCATATGAACAACGACTACTACCACTATGACTATGGTCGCTCCACTAACTCCAAGGTTCCATTCTATCTCAACAACGGCCTGTTTTCTTCCTTCGACAATTTTCCTTTTTTATTTGTCTTATGTTTTCGAATGATTGGATGGAGCAATTCTGTTATGGAAATTATTCATGAACAGTTATTTCAAATAAAGAAAAATTTAAATGATTTATAACGATCTAGATTTTAAAATTCAGTCGTAAGTGATTTATGTATACGAATTTTTCATATACGTTTTCTATTTTTCTAAGAAAAAATATTTTATTTTAAATATATAATGT
>JAGJTL010000183.1:2548044-2562784 GCA_022063505.1 Calosoma granatense | reverse complement strand
AGAACACAAGCAGACCGATAGTAAATAGGATACACACAGCCAGTGAGTGAGTGATACATCCCCGTTGTCCGACCGAATGTTGACGTACGAGCGCTCACATCACAGACAGCTCGCGCCCAACGAAAGATGTCGGATCACGAAGATCTCCAACAGTCTGACGAAGTAAGGCACCAGTGCGTCACCACACTGACGAACTGTACATCGGCGGAGCGACATAAATCACCAAAAACGATCCGTGATTGCTGCCGGTGTTACTGCAACATCTGAAGCAACCTTGCATACATTGTCCCTGCCCTATCCCAGACTCTGGTCTAACTAACTACATACACGATACAACTGGTAGAGTTACACTTGCCAGACTCGCCACTAGCTTAGCTGTAGCCCACCCGCCACCTACACACTATAGCGAGTAAGGACGGACACTCACCTACCACTACTCCTGCTACCTGTTAGAGAAATCTCGCGTCGCGTCGCGCGCGCGCCCTGGGGACAGCTCGCTGACGACCCGATATTTGCCCATCTAGACATGTATAAATTATCGTACGAAAAATGTGTATGTTTTATATTCCTAGTGATTTTAGTATTTATAAGTTGTTCTGGTTTCCACACAGATAGATTGGTGACACTCACGGATCAAAATAAAAAGTATCCATTTACCTCATCGTCATATAGTTTAAATGAAAACGCTCAGTACGAGAGTGATTTCGTCACGAGAATGATAAATAGTAATCGCGCGTTAGAGAACAGAAAGTTGTATGTTCGGGGCGTACACTTTGCGGGCATGCCAGGTGTCGGTGTGTCACTGACACAGGGTATCGACCATCGACATCCTCAGCGTCAACACTCCCACCATCACCAGCAGCAGCAGCAGCAGCAGTATAATAGACGCACTAGACGACATGACTTGCGTCGGGCGTACGAACGTCGGAGGAAACGACGAGAAGCTCTTCTCACCGCTGCATATGTACCCTTACAAACCAGAAATAACGAAAACAGTATTAATCCTACACCCCGTCGACATCAGCAACACAAGGATGTCACACCAACAACAACAACAACAACGACGACGACAACACACATCGTCAACGTACAACAGCATCCGCGTGTTGTCGTCACCGAACACGAACCTAGCAGCGACCTGGTGCGCGAGAGACGAGCGGCCGGCCAGAAGCCGGCCGGCGACAATAGGAAGAGGGACAAGAAGTTCTGTCCTGGACAGGACGTCGGCACCAGGGCCTACTACGCGAAAACGATTATCGAAGGCCGTCTGAGATCGAAATCGAGTACTACGAACAAGAAGACGTACTATGTCACCGTGGAGGTGAAGAGGATATACAAGAACGAATCGAACTTTCGAGCATTGAACATTACCGAGAAGATTCGCTTGCACTTTGCCAACGGACGGTACAAGGGCTGTGACAGGAAGCTTGCTGACGGACTGGTCAAGGCACAGCTCGTCAACGGCAAAGACTACATCTTCTTCCTGCAGAGCCTCGGTCCGCACAACTACACAGTCCTCGGACCACCGGAGCCTCTAGAGGCGAAGAAAGTCAGGGCGATTAAAGACATCATCAACAATAAGAAAGGTGAGTTGCACATGTACATGTACATTTAATAGTTATATACGGAGGGATGATATATTATATGAGATGATTGTTAAGTTGGTAAGAGAGGAAACAGATTTGGATCGTTGTTGATCGACACTCATTGGTACATAAGCAAGTACTTGAGTGTTATCAGACGCGGCTGTAGCAGGAACACTTGGCTCTGTACGCGTGTATCATCACTGGAAAGCTTAACGAATTATTTACGAGACAAAATGCGTCCAGGTATTTAGTGTAAACCTTGAGATAATCCGAAAATAACATCAGAAACGAACATCGGAGCCCCGAGTGAACGAAAGTCGATCCGTTGCACTCTTATTTTAAACATACATTCGTCTGTTCGTCCGACCCGGCTTCCACTACTGTCACATATGCACGGAGCCCAAACTTAATGATTTACTGATTGATGCGGTAAACAAAGATGACTTTGGTTTATTCAGACGTCGGGGGAATGACTTTTTATTGTGTGTTGCCTTGTACGCACCAGAAACGCTTTTTTCTACGTATAGCTCTTCTCTCTTGAAACTTCCATTCTCTGTGAATGTCATGTTCTGTGATAGGCAATTTCTCATATACCATAGCCAATTATAAGTTGTATAGTTTTTTTCACAAATAGTGAATAAATAAATATATGTAATTGTAATGAACAGTATAACTTTCTCATAGTACAACAAAAATATTTAACAGTTAGCTGTACATGTGATACATACAAGTCTCTGCTTTATCTACTACTATCAGAAAACGTTTAGATAATTAACATGCAATTATTTAATCAACAACGTGAAATACTTTGAATTTCTCCACGATAAAGAAATTGCTATCTCTACTTTCACGGCAAATTTGAATCATGCTCGTAGATTATCTGTCAAAGTAGGAAATTATCTTACACATGATTTGATAACATTATTATCTACACAATGACCAATTTATTTACAGAAGAACAATTATTTAGTACTAAATAGCAATGTATAAAACATTCATGATCTGTTCATTAGCATATGCGTTCAGAATGATTTTTGGGTAATTATGAAAACTGGCATAAGCCGTAATATGTTTGGCACGAAGTACAACATTACCGGTACTATTAAAATCATATGATTTTCCAATATAAACTATAAATACAATACACATTTAAATGTCAACTCACAAATGTAAAAGTACTTTATTCAAAAAACAATAATTAATTTATTTAAAAGTTCAACACAAACCAATTATTTTACCAAATTTCGAGCATAAACAATTTTGGTGTGTTCCATTTGTGAAATTAGCAGTTAATTAAATAGACGAGAACGTTATGTGCGTGCGTGCGTGCGGGTGCGTGGTTAATGTGTGTAATTAATAAATAAAATGGAGCGTCAGCCGGTGTGACCGGTGACGTGTTTGTTTTCTGTCCGATACGGTCCTGTGAATGACATGGAACAGTTTGTCAGTGACGCGCTGGGGACTCAGACCCAGACGTCAAGCTCTCCGCATGAGGAACCACAATCACCGGTATGGTGCGACCTTGTTCTTTTGCGGTTCCATAGTACAGAGGTGTATTCAGGTGTTAATCAATCGATTACACTACTAGACAATCATGAATGAAGTATGAAATATGTACAACGAATTCTCATTCTATATTATAGAATTGTATAGTTCTGTAGTAGAATAAATGACGATTGTTAATTATTATTTAGATGTTTGCAACTTACACGGATTTCGCTGTGTGTCTTATGTGTTCTACTTCAGTAACTTGTAGTCTGATACCGGTTTACGCAATTCCAGTAGGTATAGGATTTGTTTAGCTATATTGCATATATATGGAAACGGTGTTACTACGACTTTTATTTTTATAAATAATATTTGACACTTTACTAATAATACCGCAGTACTGCTTGCTAGCTTATTGTTACAGTAGAGTATATGATAGATGTTATGGTATGTGAAATTATTACCAGGTCCGTCTCTGATGGGTTCACACACGCTAGGTACGCCGATGGGAGCGTATGGCACAACAATATGTTTATAAGTATTAGCCGGTGACGTCGGTTCGACTAACAGAACATACAGTATTATGTGCAAATCCGATAATTGAGACCATTATATGGCCGCGAGACCGAACCCACTGCACATGCACCATATATAGACATTTCTCTATGCCCTGATCATCTCTAAATCACTTCCCGTAATCCTTTACTTCTTCTCCATACCACACTACTATACTTCCCTTCCTTGCATTCACACACACACACACACAGATACCTGTACATGCAAGTCTTTCCGCTTTCTACATATTTACTATGTAGCCTAGCTACGTGTATACAAATACTTGTGAACCCTTCATATTTATTTGTTGTTAATCCATGCATCTATTCATACCAGTTTATATGTACATGTGTTACAAGGTAGAACTATTATGAATATACATTTTTAAAAATGTAACAGTACTTTCTTCTCTGTTGCAATTTTCTCTTTGATCCAAATTAGTATTTTAGGTGGAGTATTGTGTCTAATAAATTTTAATTGGAGAACTTAATTATTTGAAAATGTTTACATCAAAGAAAAATAAAATTATATATTCACACAGTGAAATGATATATATTATACAAATACTCGGTTAATTAGTAAAGAATTAGATGTTTTGTGAAAATATTATGTTAAAATGTACATTTGTAAACCGAGTTTAAAGTTAAACCGACACTTTCGCACGCTTAAGATCGATATCTGGCTCATTATCTGCAGAAGATCTAGCATTTAACCTTGAAATACAAAAACTCAATTTGCATGTTATTAAAACTATAACTCGTAACGTCATTAGGTAATGTACGCGAATAATTGCACTAGTCTAGAGCAATTCTTTTGTTACTGCAGTCATTTTTTTTACTTCGTCTGATTGGGAGGTTAAAAAATGAAGTGAACAGTGTCGGTTACGGTATTATGCGCACGTCAAATTACGAATTGTCAGATTTCATGTGTAAAAATCATTGATGTATCGTGGAGAAGTATGAAACTTTCTTGCTGTTATTGATTAGAACAGTTATTGTGCATTTCTGTTTGTAATTTACATTTTGTTTTATGGATGAAATGCTAACAACCAGAGCACGCAGAGTATAAATTTTCAGATTATAAATAAAAAAGCAATTTAGGTGTGTGCGTCAGGGCTAAACACCGGATTTACACTTTACAGATTTTAATTTGTGTTTGCGGTCGGTGCAATTTTTGATTCGATTCCAGGTTTTCATTATAACGTAACGGACGTACCGCTGCAACGAATCATTGGTCTTTAATTTGGGATGCGTTCCAGTTAGCGTTTCGGTAAAGTATGTACTGAGAACTGTTACTAAACATCGTATGTCGGCGCCTGATTTATTTTCGTACCACCCTCTCACGCCTAAATAAAATTAAACCTACACCGAACACTGAAGAAGAGAAAAAAACACTGTCTCTGAATCTTACAGTGTTCCACTTTTTCTTTCACGGCTAGCCGGGGCCTATTCGTATGTGACATATGTATTTCTTGTGAATCGAATAATTTATTTTTAATTTTCTAGTCAGTATTGTCACTTACTACTGTTGGAGTCGAGCCATAAGTTACAGAAATCATTGACAACTATAAATAGTCCCATTTCTTCTTCACTTCTACTGCACTGTCAATGGAAAATAATATAAACAGTGCATAACTATATTCATATATTATAATTAATTGACATCAATACATGTGAAGGACACATGGCCATATTGGTTCGGGAATAATTTTCTATTGTTTTATTTGTTATGTTGTCAGGTGTATTACAATTAATAAACGTTCATAATTCCTGTGACTTTTAGATAAGTGAATGCTGAATTAAGCAACAAATATTTAACATTTTCCGGAAATGAAAAGACGATAAAAAGTTGGGTTTTTTCAGCCGTGGGAAACAATTAAAAATTCGTGTAGGTAAAAAATATGGTGCGCTACGGTCCAAGTGGTATTAAAACAAAAAACTTAATCAGGTGTTGAAAACAAATACAGCAGTAGTAGTGGTAGTGGTAGTAGCAGTAAACATTCACTTGAATGCACGCGAGTTTAAAGTGCGCGGTCACACAGCGAAGAGACAGACAGAACACAAACATCACGAGTCGAGAATCTGCACCGGATGAAATTCATTTCGAACGAAGGCGCGCGCGACTATTTCAGCCGCGTTTAAATTATCTCATAAGCCAGAGCTCTCCGTACAGCAGGATTCATGAGAACTCGTCCGTTTTGGAACTGCCGTCGCGTAAATTGGCCATCTGGAAAAATTGTCTCCGTTGCATCCCACTTCATTCTCAAATATACAGAAGCCTAAATAACTGTACAAGTATATTTCTGTATATATATTCTTCATCAAAATTACATAGAACACAACGAGTCATTTAGGTAGAAATATTATTGCTAAGAATTGATAAATCATGATTATTTCTTTGAATATTTTATAATGTAACACAGTGCGCGGATGTTCATAATACAGGAAGAATGTTCATGTTGCGGTAGTTTTTTCTACATTTACTACTATTAGTTCTATTGTTACAGTAGCATTTGTCACAGATTAAGACACAAATGATGTCATTGGTATTTACTCCGTGTGTGTCGTTTAATGACGTTTATACTACCTTATCCTTGATTAGTCACAAGGAGAAATATTTATGCTACATATTTTTTATTATTTACATATTTTACATGTACTAGATATACATAAATTAATGTTAACCGCGTACCAATCGGAGATGTGTAGATTTATGTAAATGTGTGTTAATAAAATGAAACGTTGTTGACTTTTCTCTCTCTGCGTAACAAAATAGTTTAGAAATGACAATACATCTTGTATATATATACCTGTGTGTTTCGTAGGTAGGTGTAAGCAGACATTCAGTCTGCTAAATCCATTGTCGGTATGCATGTATGTATGTATCTGATTGATTGAATTGCGCATGTATCTGAGCGAGAGAGACACGCAGGAGTTCTGTAGTACAGTAGGAGTGTGTATTTCTGCTTGTTTGTGATAGGTACTCAGTATCTTTTGTGCGTACGTTGCGGCCTTAAACTCGGTTCAAAGTTAAACGGCGTGTGCAATGAATAATAAAGTGAGAATGCGTCGTTTACTTGCCGTGTAGCCATTTCCCTATGTCGACTCAATCGTTCGAGCACGTAAGGACGTAGTGTGTTACGCATGCACGCAACACACCGACGCATGCATACACGCGCAACCAGAATTCCAGACGAACGCGTGGCTCTGCAAACATAAAACGCACAAAACTTGGTCAACATTTCCACTTACAAACATATAACAACACTCATATTCTATTGTCTTCAATCATCACATTCGAACATTGAAACATTGCAAACAGATGATAATTGCAAATTATAATAGAAGTACATATTTTATATGACAAATACTAGTAATTATCTATTGCCATACTAATATTATTGGAAATATAATTAAAATTAGTGTTCGTAATGAGTTCAGTACAAATACAGCGATTTAATTACATATATTGAAGTATGTCACGGCAGGAATTAATAAAATAATTTAGTTTTATTCAACTACGCGAAATCCAGTATGACTCAATGAATATCAAAAGTAAAAAATTCCAAACATAATTGCCAAATTATCAACACTGTTTTTTTAAAAACCAATGATCTGTGAAATCAATAATTTATATGTCATTGTCAACTACTGATAATGATTTGATTACTGTTTATGATGTATGTACATGTATGTATGTATCAGTTATATAAAGTATAGATGTAACGTTCTAATGAAATGTGTGAATTTAATATTTTTAAATGTAAATCCATGTGAAATTCCGGATCGCATTTCAATTTCAGATCGGTGTTCCCGTTCGAACGGCTATTGGTCGCATGCAAAGCCGATTGTGTGTTGTTCGGCCGTGTAACAGAAACAGGTGCTTGTATAGTTATTTAGTACAGGTATCCATGCTATGCATCGCACACACACGAATATAACTGAACATTTTTTGCCATCTTTGTTTTAAAATGCAATAATTTCCTAGAGCGCTACAGTCCACTGTTAGTCAACAGTATGCTGGTCTCGCGTCCAGCGGTCTGCTTGTATCGGCCACACATTCTCACATACACATGTACATATACATACATATATGTACATGTGTGTACTACTTGTGTGTATTTGTGCGCTCTCTCAGTCAGTCACTCGGCGACAAGACATCAGACGAAGGGTGTCTAATTGTACAATTAGCAGAACAAATTGTGTTATTTCTTCATCGGACCGACACAGTGCGTATGTCGAAGTCGTAAATATAGAAGTTAGGTATCTTTTAAACTTCCGTGCGTCCTTAACTTAACATTACATTACGTTACATATACATATACGTATATGTATGTACGTATATGTATATACAGTCGCATGTACTTTTAATTTGGTGCCAGATGCAAAAAGCCAAACACACAATTTACCCACGCTTAATTATTTTAAATTAATTGTTAATAAAAAGAACGGGGACAACACACATTGGCGGCAAGTCATTAATTCTTTGTGTTTTGTAAAGAGCATCGCGCAATACAAGTGAAAAGAAGTAATTGCTACCAGACACCGGTAAATACCTGTAGAAACAGATATTTTCCCCATTTATGCTACGTGATGTTTTCACCATGTGTTATGTCTGACAGAAACTGAATGTACGTATATAAGAAGTGAGGATATGCTTAATGAAATAATTACTAAAAAACAATCATTAAACACTTACCGATAGATCTACTCAAGTTTTTTGTTGTTGTAAGTCATATCGTTTTTCAAATGTCTACATAGTTTTTTCATTTCAACATGCGCATAATTAATTCTTCTACGGCAATATTTAATACACTCATATATCTAGTAAAATTAATTTATAACTAACATTATTCACCCCCAAAATAAAAATAAAATATTACAATTAGTTATATGTATATTCATGCATATTTTCGGTGTTCGAAAATTAATTAATAAAATAATTTATAATGCGTTAGTAATTAAATTGTAAATAGGTATGGTGATAAATATAATTAATGAGTAATATATACAAACATGCCGATGTTATATAAAAAAAACCTATATAAACGGGTACTTCATGTAAATTATTTTATACCTGCGCACATATCAATTAAGCAGTGATTAAGATATTTAATTACTGGCGTAATTAAAGTAGCTGTTATATGACTATCTTACCAGATATATTAATATATCATACACATATATACTGACAACCTGTTACATGCATTTATCCTCTCTATACTCGCATGTGATTATTATTAAGATAATTTTAATTGTTTTCTTTTTATTGCAATCTACTATGACTTATTCCTTTTTCGTATTTAATTAATCAATATTAGTATTATTTAACTAACTAATGACACATAATCATATACTGAGCAACATTAATTTATAAGTTTAACATTTATGCGCACTGTAGTTTCATTAAATAAATATAATAAAACTGTGTCAAGTATATTTTTTCACGACTGTATGTTATAATGAATAAGTGTAATTATTTAACTTACATTCAGATATAATATACATTCAAAATTCTGATTGATTCACAAAATAAATTCAACAATCATGTGACATCACAGCGCTTATATCAATTACGCTTGTACTGAGATGATATTTCTAAATATTTTAAATCTGCATATTGTTTATAGTGAATGATATATTGCGTGTAAATAGGCATGATTACATCAACAATTAATATATGACACACACACACACACACACACACACATGTAGAGAAGTGTTTAACGATTTCAATTCAGAGATTCCAGTTGGTATGGTCGCGTGTAACTTACAATAATAGGCGAATAGTTTTTTTGTTCTGTCATATTTATTTTCGTGTGCTTGCTTCGAGAATCGGGAGCGGTTGCTTGTCATGATGATTTGAAATTATAATGTGTATACTATGTTTATATATAAGTTTGTGGTCACATATCTTATATTATGTGGTTACATTCACTTAATTAATCTTGCTGATAATCACTTGGGAATATATTGAAGAAAAGATGTAAACACAAGTGTAAGTCATGTGTGTATTTATATGTAATAATTACACTGTATTTTATTGCAAATTTAATCTAAACTGTTAGTAGCTGTTGTTGTTGTTGTTATAGAATTAGGTTAGGTATGTATGTATGGTGGCGGAGTTGTGTTGTGAATTCCGGAGAATGGAAACAGACAGGTATCGCGTATCATCATCATTGGCAAGTAAGTAGCAAGCGCTGGTACGGTCATTGGATGGCTTAGGTACATACAACAGTGCAATGTAATGTCGCATTGGCAGCGGTCTGCTCACTGCAGACTACAGATGCTTGGTCACGTTTACCCGGTTCTCCATTTACAGTGATTCTACCCATATATGATATAGTTGCTCCTTATTCTTATATAGTATTAAAGCCAAATGTTGCGTCGCGGAAACAACTATTGATACGCAAGGCCTTGTCGAGGTCGTCTCTATACTATTTTCCATCATCCAACATCCCCCCATTGTACTATTGTCGTCAATATATCTCACACTGGCTGAATTATCTATAGGCAGTACACACACAGGATAGTTAGTTAGTTAACTTATTTCAAAATTAACTCGGTCGTGACAGTGGTAAGTTAAGCTAACATGAGTAACCCTTTATATTTAGTGAGGCTTGCTCCTCTGCCAGACACATTCCTGCACGGTACTCTCTTACACGAATCACTGGTTACTCATTCTCATACAACTATCATCTAACATCATTCAATTATTTCATCACTTTATCATCAGTGAGTAAATAGAAAAATACTTGTACATTTTCCAAATATACTTGCTGTTGTATACATTTACCACAACATACAATATTTGTATGTTAAGAATGAATAAAATACAAGTGATCACAAATATGTTATTCTTCTAAGATTACTAACAATATTATATGTATTGTATTATATTGTGTGCATGTTGTTGATTTCTATCTCGTGCGTATGAATCTCGTGTTAACTAATCGTCAGCGTGCAGGATCGTCGTTGGTCCGGTGTCCGCTGTGTTGGCTCACGTGCGTCCAGTGATTCACCGCGCGTCGCATCATTGCCGTCGGTAGCGGCGAGACGGAGACGTCGCTGCAGTCTAAACGTTACTATACACATACGAGTAGATATAGATGAAGAACGTATGTACATACAGCATATATAGTATATAGAGTGCGCACACACACACACACATGTACACTACTACTACTACTACTACTACTAGTACATACTTACTCTATAGTATATAGTAAGGTTTAACATTATGCTATATATATATATATATATATATATAGCAGCACACGACACCGTCGCCCGTGCGTCGGCCAGACCATCAGACTGTTTGGTACTCCGTTATGTGCCGGTTCTATTTTCGTCTGTCTGCTGCCAGTTCTTTCCACTGCCAACACTGCGCCGCCAATATCCCTGACACACATCATTATGTGCGATGCCACCACCCTCTCGGACCACTTAGCACCCGCTGTCTTTCGTTCACTAACACACACACACACACATATATAATCACTACTACTACTAGGATTTAGTGTCTCTTACAAACATAAGTGTAGATCTATATATGCTGAATGTGTCCCAACAGAATCAGCAGTACCAAAACCTCGCCTAAGCGATGTGTCGTTAGTGTACAGTTCCTTGAAGATTGTATCGCACACGTGTAGCTGGATCGTTTTAAATATAGTCAACACGTGCGACATTTATTCTAAACAATTCAACGTTCAGCCTTGATACGAAAAACGCGATCTAAAAACAACCCTGAACGTCATAGTTGTACAGTGACAAATACAACGGCAGATCATTTGCAAAATAAACTCTCATATACACCATATATGTACATTGAAACTCATGATCAAAATCATTACGAACATAAATAGTCACTTGCCGATGCAATAAAGTCAAATCAAACCTTAATCAAGAGTTAATATAAACTAATATATTGTAGAAATTATATAACGTATAGTTTTAGATTCACTGATTCATCCTGTTTCAGATTGGACAGAATATAAATCGAACATGAAAAGAATATATTTAATAAATTGTACAATGAATATAGGTCTATAATTCTCAGACGGCGGATTATATTTCTTTCTATTTATATTTCACACAAGTCTATGTATGAAGAGATTTATATACGTGATTCAGGCTACAGAAATCTTTGAAAATGAGAATGTCACACGTGATGTATTTCAGTTTTGAGTGATATATTTATACATATACACACATACACACACACACCCGAGGATTTTTCAAATATATATATACATAAAACACAGTAAATACGTGTTCCGTTTATAATTACAAGTTACAAGATTTAATCAGAAATATACGAGTATTTACTTCATTCTCTTGTGTGTGTGTGTGTGTGTGTAAAATGAAAGCAAAATAAATAATTAATTGAACTGGAGTTATAATAATAAATTCTCTAGTTTGAGTTGCGAAAAATCGACTGCAAATGGGACGTTAATTTTAACGAGATTTCGTGAAAATTTTCTCGTTAGTGAAACTGATTTTCAGAATGAAACCTATTTCCAGAAATTGGCAACGAACATGGTTCAAATAAAATTCTGTTTTAACAAATGTCACGTTTTATTGGTTGCTTTATGATTGCATGTGATTTGGTGAAAATTATTGTCAAATCGACATCACATGTTCTTTTCTAAAATCACCACGTGACAAGGAAAATAATGGATAATTACATTACATATTTCCTGTAATAGGTATCACAAGTGTCTATACTTGGATAAGACATATTTTTTCTATGTGTAATTAACGATATCAAACATTTGATACAATGTATTAGCTTGTAACATGTACATTTCATAATCTAACGGCGCTATCTTATGTAATCGAAGCGCCAGCAATGTGTTTACATTTCGATATGGGAAATTTTTTACTTTAGATTTGCAGATAAGCTATATCGTATTATATTGTGGTGTAAAATGTTCACTAATAACAACTTAGGATAGGTAATGACTGATTATTATTGTAAGAAATAGTGGTGAGTTCCTGCTGTTTGACAACCAGCGGTGCGCCTGCTTGTTCTTAAGCAATGTGTTTGCACAATGATCGCGCGCGGCACCTTCGCTGCTGTTGCTGTTACTATTGCTACTACTGCTGTTTACTGATGATGAAATGTGTCTATCTTTTTACCGCTGTGCGTATCATGTGTCACGCACTATTACGCACGTGCTCTACTCTAGACTGAGTGCCCGACTGAAATAAATCGTCGATATTCGTTCCTACTGTCAGCGCACTCGACACGAGAACCTCACCGTTCTCTGCATGTCTGCATAATGTTCATATATGCGAGTGTGTGTGTGTGTGTGTGTGGCAAGCAATTGCAAATATGCGACATCTTTTTCTTCTTAATTTTTCTACATCTGCTGTTGTGTGCTGCACGGATAAGAGTAATAATGAAGATATTATTTTCTCAACTCCCGTCATGGCACACGTAAATTTAACATTTAATGATGATGATTTTTAAAAATGATTTTTATTTATTTTTCTTTGTCTGAGATTCTGGGAAAAGGATTAGATTTTATGCCTCTGTGTGTGTGTGTGTGTGTGTGTGTGTGTGTGTGTTTTTTTTTACTTTATTTAAAAAGCAAATGTTGTGTATTGTGGTACGATGCTCATCTGTGCCAGTTGCAAGTGTATGTGTGTGCGTGCGTGTATGTGTGTAAAGCAATGGTAAAACACACACATCCGATACGTAAACAACGGTGCGATTTCTTGGCCTGGAATCAAACAAATCCGTCTCTTCAGAAGACAAACGGCCCTAACACAAATCTAATCCTCGCCGACATAAAAAACAAACCGCGGAGAAAATATCGTTTAGAAAACACACACAACTATGTTCCAGTATCAAACAAATATACAGGTGGCGGAGACACCGCTGTGAAATAAAAAAAAACGCGCAATAATACTACTGTACATGTCCATCTTATAGGACCGGCTGCAACATAAACATACTTGACTCCCTGGAGTAGAGAAAATAATATATGATATTACTGTATTGTTAGCTAGAGTGAGTTCGGTAAATAAATAAGAACTCATGCAGAAATTAAGTGAAACAAAGATCAGTAAAAGTAAGTTAAGTCAAGCGGAAGACCTCATACATTCATAAAGAAAGTATAGGAAAACCAGAGACAGGAAATACATAGTTACAGTAGTTGTAAAGGTACCTACACGCGACAATGAAGTTTACAACAATAAATCTTCAATACATTTATTAATAAATAATTTAAAAGATTTGAATGATAACATTCGCATGTTTGAACAAACAGATATGAAAACAATATGTTGTCTAGAGCTATAATAATAATATTTATTACACGTATATGTTCAGTAATAAATAAATATTAACTTTTATTTCATGCAACGGTCGATAAGCGATACACTGTAACAGATGATGACCACAGTTCGTTGCTTGACTACGGTAGCCAAGCTGTCTGGCTACACCACACACAGTCAGACAATTACATTAAATAGTATTATTTCTCGTTTCCCTTGATGCCGGAGCACATATGTGTGTACAACACACATACACATACATTCACATGTACATGTGAGCATACACGCATATTCGACAAGTAGCCACCAGTCTTCTATATAGTTGTTTATTGCAACGATGTAAGCATGCATTCATGAGTAAAATATCTATCTTACATTGTCGGTGGCAGCTGACACGCAGTCTCACCATTACACACAGTGTCGGTGTGCGTGTGTGTGTGTGTGAGTGTGTTGCAAATAAAACTGTACACGATTATAAATGTATGAACTGATAGAATTATCAATCGGAAATATTCACAAGTGATCACACGACAATCCATGTGAATGATTGATGAAGTATGAAAATTGTTTTATCCATAGTTGAATAAAGTAAAATCTAACTGTGGAATTATGATCTTGTGTGTTCCAAGGAATATATACGTATACATGATACAGTCATTGGAAAATAATAAATATTTCAAACATATGGCGTAATACATATGCACATTTGAATACATATGCACATTTGTAACTTACCATTAAATTACTGTTTACCAGTGAAATATTTCGCTTTGGAAATATAAATAATATTAACTGTACATTTCAGTTAGGAATTAGTTTTACTAAATG